>VZSE01003118.1:645399-702621 GCA_013398275.1 Promerops cafer | reverse complement strand
GCCGGGCTTCCGCGCCCCGCCGAGCCCCGGCGGCTCCGAGCGCTCCGGGACGAGGGGCCGGGGGCGGGCGCGGAGCCCCTGGGACCTGCCCCGCTGGCTCCGCTTCGCGTCCTCACTGCTTCTCATTCCGCTGCCCATTGCGGTCCTCCGTGCACCCGGAGAGAATAGGGATAGGTTCATTCTCATTTCCAATAAATCCCTTTTACTTTCCTTTTTATCGCATAAGCAATTCTCACTGCTTTTTTGGAGGGAAGGAAATGGGAGGTAAGGAGGAAGGAAATGAAGCTATCTTGCTCGCCTGGTTTTGTTACAGCCGTTTATTCCTGATTAGCTGTGTTGAGCCCAAGTAAACAGGAACTTGGAGGTACTGGTCAGCAATTAGCTCTTCATCTGGGGCTGAACATCAGCTCCAGGCTTGTCTTCTGGGAATATGTTTCTTGTCACCTTGTCCTTGTGTGGAGGGGCATGGATGTAGAGAAGTGGATCTATTCTAAAGACTTCCTTTCATCCATTCAGTTTCTAAAGCATAGATTATCTCCTTTTCTCTCTGGGTCCTCAGGGACCACAGAGCTCCCTTGCAGCTCTTCAGCTGCAGGACTTTGGGCACAGACCTCTCCCTGACACCAGGAGCTTTGTAACAACCCATCCATGCAAGCAGGTATAAAATGGATGGTGTAGCTTTACAAGCTGAAAATAGGTGGGCCTGGAGGCATTCCCAGGCTTGATGTTGCTCTAGTTGTCTCATTGCCCCACTTGAAGACAGAGCTGAGCTGGAGCTCATGGAGCTGTCAGTGAGCCTGCCCTCACTCAAGTCTTACTTCTGCAGTGAGCTGGCTGTTTCCTGGCAGTCTTCAGGCAAGAAAGCACATCTTTCTTGCCAATTGCATTTTGTATGTGGGGAATGGAAACCACATTTGGAAGGGGGCTCAAGAATTATGGTCTGGCTGTTCTTGGCACAAGTTGCCCCAGAATGAAAAAGAGACGTTATTCACAGAGATCATCCAGATGAGTTATTTGTGTACACTGGGAAAGAACCTTATCTTTTCTCAGCAGTCACTGCAACTCTTAAGAGCCTTACAGATAAAGGCTTTCAAAGGTTGAGAATCCTTCACCTTTGGGTTGCAGTCTTGCTCTCCCCACCCCAGGAAGGTGCTGTATGGGAGACGCTGCGTGCTGTGGATATAGATAAACCCCATCAAAATCACAATCTATGTGTGAGTCCGAGTATCCTGGTGAATTAACCTCATTAGTCAGTGTTTAGTAGTGCTAATATCCCAGTTTTTAGTTACCTAGCAAATTAACAGTGTGTTTTCTGGTCAGCAAAGATAAGACTGCTGTGGAAAACAGATACCCGTAGTATGAGAGGCAGAAACTCTTTCTGGCCATGTAGATGGAGACACCTGTGTTGCCCATGGAGCATTGGGTTGGATAAGAAGGGTAAAACCAGTACAAACTGCAAAACTTCACTGGTTTTCACCTGCTACCAGTCAGAAGGGCTTGCTCCTGCTCCATCAGACTGCCAATCTCTATAGCCATGGGGGAAACAGCCACTGTTAGCAATGCCACAATCTGCAGTGCCACCTCTTACAAAGTCCTAATGTGTTCTATGCAGAATCTGTTACCAAAAACCTTTCCATAATCCATATCCTCTCTGTTCTGCTTGTTGTATGCACATTGTATTGTTGAGCTGATCTCCTGTGTGCCCGTTAGACAGCACTGTCACGGTGCTGCTTGGAACACCTTCTGTTTTTAGGGCCACACCTAAGCTCTATGCACTAAACTCAGGCACAGCATCTGGGTAGTCCTCTGCATCTCATATTTCATTTGTGGGCTATGTCAATTTGAGAGGGATTTTTTATTATCATAGTTAGTGCTTCAGTATGCTAGGTGTAGTGGATTACAGAAACTTGAAAGTATGCATGGCAGAAATTATCACTGTAAAGTTTGAAGGCAAAATGGAAGTGCTGGTCAGGTTCTCAACACATAATCTCCTGAGGCATAAAATAAATATCTCACATATTATGTGTGCAGAACTCCCTGGGTTATTTACCGTTGGATTTCTGAGTGAATGAAGTAGCTGAGCTGTTACAGGCTTACTTTTTGCTGATTTCCAGTTCCTCAGCTGCCCTCTTTTTTCAGTCTATATGATCGGTTAAACTTTTACTCCCAAGACATTAAACAGCTGACCTTTTTCACATACTTACCACATGATGTCATGTATTCCAGTGAATTTATATGTGATTCCAAAAAATCTGGGATGTCAGGCTAGCCCCACAACATCTGCTCTTGTGGAGGGTAGTCACAGATGATTGAGCAATATGTATCAAATAGGAAAGGCATACTTTAACCCTTGGCCACCAGTTCTAATGGTATGGATAAATCCTGCTATTCCTGTGTCGTACTGAGAATGCAAATTAATTTCTTTCTTTCTCTGTAGTTGCAGAGTAAAGAATGAATATGGCAATGTCAGTATTAAAATATTTAGCTTTTACTTTAATTGCACTCTCCAGTCTACATTGGGAATTTTTTTGCAGTATACAGCATGACTTGTTGTAGTACTTAAATCTTTGCTCCATTACTGTGACCTTTACTCTGTCTTTGTGACCAGTGGCTTTTTTCTTTAAACATGACTGATGTTTTTAGGCACCTCTTGTTTTTGTTTGAGGTTATTTTTGGCTATCCAACTTGAGAAGTATTGCCTGGTTTTATTTTTGTGAGCTTGCAAGTAGTCCACGTGTTTAGAAAAATCAGCTGGCAGTAAATTTAGACCAATACTCCTTAGTTTTTTGGAGTGTCAGTTATTCTGATGGATATTTTCAGTTTTCTTCCTAAATAGCTGCAATTAAAACATTTGTCTTTTAATACTATTTAATCAATTTCAGTATTCAACAGACTGAAAGTTTTTTGGGTTTCCTTCCCCCTACAGATAAAGGGATATTTATTATCCAGAGTGAAAATTCCAGCTTGTGCATTAAAGCGGACAGAGCTGGCCTCGTTCTGGAAGACTGCGGTCAGCTCTCAGAAGGGATGTTATGGAAATGGGTATCCAACCATCGTCTTTTCAACATCGGCAGCAGCACCTGTCTCGGGCTGGACATCAGCAAACCAGAGCAGCCACTGACTGTGCTTGAGTGTGATTCAAGTCAGTACTCGCTGTGGTGGAGCTGCGATGGAAAAGCGTTAGTTGGTGTATCCGAGTACAGATTAGCAGTTGAAAACAGTAAACATATTGTGGCCAAAAAAAAATCTACTTATCAATGGAAACAGTATATGTCTTATGATGAAGACCTTTGTGAGCACCCATTTCAAGGTAAGAATAAAATTTTGTCATAGAAGTGTAGATGGGGAAAGTTTCAGAGGTTCTGTTGGAGGGAGATCAGGTGCTTACCATCCCTTCCTGTCTCTATTGCTGTTTGGGACTCAGAGTTTGTGGGGTTTTTTATGTGCAGTGGCTGAGATGAGCCTACCACACAATAGATATTCTTATCTTAAATTGACTCCCAAACCCAACAGTACCCTTGCAAACCAGGAAATGCTCATTTCAAATCACCTGTAAAATGAAAAGGGTTACTAAGGATTTGCTGTTGCCTGTCCTGCAGCTTCTCTTATCAGAAAAACCCAGAGAGATAAGAAAGGATTTGGAGTTCCTGTCACTGAAAATCAGTCTGTAATTGCAGTGTGCTTGGACCAATGTCTGCAACGTTCAGCACCTGGACTCTGAACATGCCAAACTTTGAAACAGCGATCAGAATTTTGATAAATCCTGCTGTACAGCTAGTGAAGGTGAAGGAATGTACATCAAGATCCAGGACTGCAGACCTGAACAGTTTTCTAGGTTTAAGGACTAAGATAAACCCACTGACTTCAAACAGCAACAGACAGCCTGTACCTTTACCCCTTCCTCAGCATTTCTGTAGAGGGAGAGACCTGATGTTTGCACACTGTCTCAGACTGAAGTTGTTGATTTTCCCCACTTGAACTGGGTGTTTGGAATCCAGATCGGTTCTTAGTGGTTTCCCCTGTAGGTGTAGGTCAGCCTCTGCTCTCACCAAACTCCTTCTTTGGGACCTGTGATAACTGGGAAGTACTACAGTTTCAACCTCTTTTTTAAAACCTAATGAAATTTATACTTAAGACCGACAGAAAATATTTAAATCCGTGAAAAGTTGTACACATTTGCCATGTACACACAGTGAGATGAAAGTAGACCTGGTTTAGCCCTATTACTGCAACATCTCAGAGAGGTGAGGAGAGGTTCAGCATTAGGCAGGCACTTCTAGCCTGGTATCAGGACCAAAGTATTTAATTGTGTTGGCAAAATCTCTTTCACTTACAGGTTCTATCTTCCACCTTCTACCACAACTCATGCACATGCAAAGGCAAGCCAGCCTGCTAGTCCACCAGGCAAGGGGTGAGGGATAGCTACCTTCAAAGAAAAAAAAAATTAAATATATATAACTGCGGAAAGAGGTCTGTAGCAATTGAATTTGTTTTTTTTGCCAAGACAGATAATCCCTCCGTAGCTGGCAACATGGTAGCAGGCAGACAGAAAAGCAATCCTGATTTATTTTTTGACCTGTTCCTTGTATTTTCCTTCCTATTCACATAGGAAGTTGATTTACAATGTGTAAACTGCTCTTTCATATGTGCACAGCCAGCCATTAGCTCTGGAAACCTCTAGGAACCTGGCAGTATGTATTGATTCTGTAGCTGAAGGACTTTGGTCTTAAAGCTATCAATGTGGAATCTTTGATAAACAATTTCATTCAAAGAGTGTTTGTGGTTCTTTGACCTTTTTTAGAAGCTCTGAGGTTTAGGAGACACTCACTGAGGTAAAGCTTTTACAGCTTTCAGTTGCACTGGATTCTCTCAATATTTTGGTCCTCAAAATACAATAGGAAAATATTTAAATATTTTATAAGGCATTGATTGTGGCAACAGATGTATGGAGCATCAATTTTTTAGCTATGTTATTATTCTTCACAGGATAAAAACTTATTTTTAAAAGTCTATTTAATATTCCTTTGTCTTGTACATTTCCTTTCCCAAAGAATGACAGAGAGTGGAAAACACTCAAGAAATCCACTTTATAAAGAGTGGGAGAAGCAGTAATGTAACAAGTAATGTTACATTACTTGTCTGTCATAGACTAATAAATAAGTATAATTTGCATCTGAGTGTGTACTGATTTAACGAACTGTTGTTTTATGTGGTTGTTCTGAAATATAGATGCAGACTTTGTATTAATTGATCAGATTTTGGAGGTTCTGGTTTTCTTTGGGATTTTTTTGTAAATGGAGTAAGTTACAAGAATGTGCTCTCATGGTAACAAATTTCGTAAGTTATTATTTCCACATTCTATTTACTGAAAATATGCTGCTCACACTTGTAATGCTGTGTTATCAATTATAAATTAAATTTTAAAAGTCACTTTAGACATTTGATTTTTATCCCTGCTGCTAAGTGCAGGAATAATGACACATGAAGGCAAAAAAATTTTTTGTGGTCTGCATTCTTTTAATCTCTGCTTTTTTTTCCCCCCAGAAACATATACCTTGCTGGGAAATTCTTTTGGTTTCCCATGTGTTTTTCCATTTAAATATAACAACAAGTGGTATTATGAGTGTACTAGAGATGGAAAGGAATCTGAGTGGTGTGCCACAACAACTCACTATGACCAAGATGAAAAATGGGGGTTTTGCCCAAATGCTGGTAAGATGTTGCTTGTCTTCTCTCTCCCCCCTCCAAGAGTTTGTTCTTTATTAGTAATACTAGGACACAGTCTGGTTTTGTATTACTTCCCTTCTGTTAGAAGGGAATGTCTTCTTGAAAAGCACAAAGGCAGGCTTTAACAAATTTGTTACAGTTTATCGTTTGACCTTTGAGGCTCAAAGTCCTCATCACAACAGCAGAACTACAGGGGGTAGCAGAAGGAGCCCTTGTCCTTGCCCTGCAGCCAAAGCCCCCTGCCCAAGTGATCCACGGGCAGCTCCTGAGGAACACATAACCTAAGGGCTGCTCTTGCAAAGTCACGTTCTGCTTTTGACCGCATTGCGTCTTGCACATTCCTTTTCTTCCGTGCACTGCTTGGATATGTCTTGGGCCTAAAATACTAAAAAGCAATAGCTTTGAAAGTACTTGCTGTTGAAAAGATTTTGGATGTATAATCTTTGTGAATATTCCAGCTTCTTGAGTAAATAAGCAAAATAGTGTCTTCTATCATTAGAAGTGGTTTGGAAAAGCCTTTCTTGCTCAAGCTACATTTCAGATCTCTGTTCCAAAGCATCTAAAAAACAGCTGTAAATGTGTCTTTGTAGTGGGTATTTCTGGGCAGCCGTTAAAATAGATGGTAGTTGCAGCCTTGCTTATCCTTTTTAATTATTCTAAGTCTATTCTCTTGAGCACAAGGTCCAAGGAGATCCAGTGCGTGTTGCTCCACAAGTTGGGTGAGGTGTTCACAGTTTGAATATTTCAACATTCAGCTTTAGAAACAAATTATTAGCCAGAGTAAATTAAAATGTAGCTGTGTTGGCTTCATGAGAGTTGTGAAAATCACCACCAGCTGCAGATCAGCTCCCAAGTATTTTATCAACCATATGAAATTTGGAGCAACGTTTTATTTCATTAGTGCCCTGTTTTTCCCTATGTGCGTTAGCAAAGGAACAGGAAAGGCGATCATAATCGGGCTTCCATTGGGATACTGCCATCATTAATTAATTAAATTGTTCGAGGTGTTGTGTTTCTGATTGGTTTGGAGTCTTGGGCAGTTGGTGATGAGTCTGTTTTTGAGTAGAGAGTGGCTGTGACATATTTTGGAAGAAGAACCCCAACACACACATCTGCTACCAGTTGAACCTCGCGTCCGTGCTGAGCTGGCGTGAGGCTCAGGCTGCCTGTCAGCTGCAAGGAGGGGACCTGCTCAGTGTCACCGACCCCGAAGAGCAGAACTACATAAGTAACTTAAGCAGTGAGTAGACATTTCTCTGGGGACCTTGTAGGAAACCTGTAGTTAGATTTCCTCCTTACCTGTGCAAAGGGGCAAGCTTAGGAGCCTAATACCCTGTGTGATGTCTCTCCCATTGCTGCTTGTGGGGCTTTGTCATGTAACACACCTCAGCAGAGCTATTTGAAAGAGTAAGGATGAAGGTAAAGTCCCCACCTTAATAAACTGAAGTGCAGAAGTGTTGATGTTACGTGAGGGTGTAATTTTCTCAATTCTCCCTCCCCACAGAGATTCCCATTCATCCTGCAGCTGTGGTTAGGGAGTGTGTTTATTTGGAGAATTACACGTTTACCTTCTCTGCAATGTACTTGGTGGTGTCCCTTTCTCCTGCTAAGTTTTCTTTGTAAGCTGGACTTCACCAAATGGGAATGACAGGAACATTTCTGCAGGCCTAAAGTAAATGTCCTGTATGAAAAAAATGCCAGCTCTATAAATGGATGTTACTCTTTCTCTGATAAGCAGTTTGCTTCTCCCCTTGGAGCAAATGTCCCAGACAAATTGTGCAGAGCCTTCTGAAAGCAGGGCTTTCATGGGTGTTTTAGTGTGAGTGGAGAAAATCGAGTGGAGGAATGGGTGGTGGACCTCTGATGCAAAGATTGCCTCAGTTTCTTGTCCATCACTTCCCACTATTGCTGGTTTTCAATTGAAGGATATAAGCTAACAGGAAGTTTTAAAAATTATTTCATTAGCGTTTTGATATGCCTGCGAGGCTGTAAAGGTTTCTGAAAGTTGTTTCGTTTATGAAAAGCTGAAACAGGCTAGTGTTTATGTAAACAGGCTAGCATTTATGTAGCTGCTTGTTCTAGATTTAACTTCTAAGATCAGCAACAACTTGTGCAGGAAGGGTTTGCAGAACGAGTGGCTTTTGAAGGATTTCAGGTTTCTGAGTTTATTCCTTTTCGTCTCTGTGTTGATTAACAAAGTAACTGACTTCTTCGAAGGACAGGAACAGCCTGAACTTTCTGAAGACTGCTTTGAAGTTTTGTTTTATTCCAATTGTAACAAGTCAGGACAGCAGGTCTATGCCTGTAGATATTTTAAAGCTTGGGGAAAGCATGCAGTGTTACTTTGTTTATTTTTTCTGTTTCAGGGCAGTTAAATTCCACAGACGTGATGCTGTGGACAGGCCTGAATCGCCTGGATGAAGACGCTGGCTGGCAGTGGTCAGATGGAGCACCACTAAAGTTTGTGAACTGGAGAGCAAGTACTTGATGTTCCTCTTGCACATGTTATAGCAGCACAATTATATGCTCTCTATAACTGCAGCTTGATACAGCACTGCTGTTCCTACAGCTATGTTTGAAAGTTGAATTCAGTGAATGAGAGCACTTTTTTTTTTGGTAGAAATATTTATTCATATTCATGAACTGAAAGCCTTTCTAGGGATATAACATCAAGTGAGATCTATCTGTTCAAAGCATTAATGGTCCGGTCCTTTTGTCATTTACTTTTAAAGATGTTTTTAAGGTTCCAGTTGCATATTTAAAAACTGTAGCTACTTTCATGGAAGAAAGGAGTTCAATTTGTTTATGTTAACAAGCTGTAATTATCATTAGCACGTTAACATGAGTTTTGTAACTTGGTTTGCTACATTTTGAAGTCTGTCCACTGGCAATTATAGACACTCAAGCTTGTTTCAGCCTCTCATCTGAGAGCAGCAGCCAAGGAGGCATTGCCAGACATGTAATTCATGGTAAATGTTCAACTGTCCTTAGTACTGGTATAATATTACTAGAAGTTTGGTTGTGCAGGGATGTTTATACATTAATTCAAAAAGTTGCAGAGAACCCTACAATACCATTTTACAAGAACTGATTTGATGTAATTTTGTGCTTGTCAAAAATGTGTTTGCAGATGTCTCTGATAACCATTTTAAAGAAAATCATTGTGCAGTGATTAATCCAAGATTGAAGTATGGCTGGAACAGTTATCTATGTGAATCTGGATTGCCTTTTATATGCAAAAAATATTTAAATAAGACAGAGCATGAAACGCTGGGTAAGTGCCTCAGTGCTACTGTACCCTATTTGTGGGTGTGCAAGGAGAGCAAGAGAAGCCACCTGACTACAAAGTCAGCAGAACAGGGTCACAGCTGCACTAAATGTGTGGGTTTGCTAGTTTAAGTTGAATATTGTTTACTGTAACTGATGTAATAACAGTTTCTTTTGAAATTCAGTCTTTGAAAAGATGTTGAGAGTCTTAGAACAAATGATTTTTATACAATTAGGGTTTGCTTGATTCCTTACACCATCAGAATGCTCATTCTCTTTTATATTACGGTAAGAGGCACACTTATGAGTTGCAAAATAGGTTTTCAGTGTGAATGGAATTAACCAGCGTCCCACAGAGAAGAAAGCTGTATAAATGCAGCACAAAATTTGCAGGGGTTTTTATGATGTGCTGTACTTTTCATATACCAAAAAAGTGTTATACATATACTTCAAGTGTTTATACAATGAGTATAGGATATATAGTGCATAGAATGACTCAGGCTCCTGTTCTGCGAGAAAGTTAAAAACAGAATTTCGTTTATTCTAACATAAATTTTTGGTTTTGTAAGAGCTACTTACATGGGTTCAGCTCCTTCCTTGTAACTAAAAGAAAGTTTAGCAGCTTTTTTCAGGTAGTAAGGAAAGACTATCCATACTTTCTGTAGGTAATGCATCTGAAAAAGCTTTATCTGTCTTTGAACCAGGCTCAGAGGTAATAAGGGAGATAAACCGTGTTTTAAACTGAATTAGTGTTTGCACTACTCCAGCAGTCTGAAGGGTTCAATCATCAAATAAAGTGAAAGGAATTTCAGTTTGCTGGGTAGGTGATGATCCATAGAGCAGGTGTTTTGGCCTCCTTAAGTCATCTTGGAAAACTCTGTTTTCAGCATTTGAAGGTTTAAAAAAAAAATCTCTGAATGTGTTATGAATATAGCATAAGCTTGGCAATGCTATCTAATGTATATGAACTTTGTGTGCTCATTTAAAGATACATGGAAGTATTATGCCACTCGTTGTGACGCTGGTTGGTACCCACACAATCGCAACTGCTACAGACTTCATAAAGAGCAGAAGAGCTGGAACAATGCTTCTCTCTCATGCCAAAGTGAAAATAGCAGGCTCATTAGCATATCCTCCATGGCAGATGAAGAGCTGCTCCTTAACTTGCTTGAAAGTGGTGAGTTTGGGGAGTTTAAGGGTGCAGGTGTTTTTTGAAGTGTTTTGTGGTGCTCTTTTGCGCAGCTCTTTAACTTGTTACCATATAAGCACTACATTACGTGGCACACCCAAATGATGTTTGCAAAAAAACATGTTGCATGCCCATTCTAGGAGTCTTAAAAATGCATAGTTGCCTTTTCCAATAACCATTCTTGAAATGAAGATCTGACTCCACGAAGCACACACAGTGAGGCCGTGCTAAACATGCTAGCTTTTGTCCTTTCCTGTTCGTGCCTGGTTCCTTGCAAACTGTTGCAAAATATTCACTCATCAACCTTGTACTAGAGTTGTGCTTAGAAGCAAAACCAATTCAGTGTATCTTTTGCTTGCAAGCTGGCCTGATCCACACTGCGAAATTGCTGCTGTTACTATGAGGGCGGAGTCCCCTTTGATGTCAGCAGGGCGTATCAAAGCACTTCTGCTAGTTCACATTGTCCTAAGAGATAGCATAATTACACAAGGAACTTAATGAACAAAAGCTCTTTGATGCAGCAATGCCAATACTTTTATTGTCATAACAGCAGCAAAGAAAAGTGAGTATTTTCTGCCTGCCACTGACACCAGTGTGCTGGCAGAGCTGCACAGTTTGGTTGTGAGTTCTTCTCGCAGAGCTGGGGCAGAGTGTCATGTGGAGATTAGGAGATTAACCTCCATCATCTTCCTCACCTCTGTTAAGACCCTCCATAGATAACAAATACCATTATTTGCAGGGATGCTGTAATGGATAGATGTAATTGTTCTCAACTTGTATTCAGCTTCAGTCTGCTGCTTGTCTCCAGCCTGCTTCAGCCTTCTCTTCAGGAGAAGAGCTTACATGCCTGAAAGCCTGAGTGCTTTTTCTCCTGTAGTAGCTGGGCAAATAAGACTTTACACCAAAACGCAAGCCTCGTCTATCCTATGTTTGTCAGACACTGGCTACAACTGTGCTGTCACTGGACCTATAACTCTCAGAGAAACCTAAAGCTGAGTGTGCCATGGAAAATTACATGAAGAAATATTTCACTTCCATGTCAGTTTTTCTGCCCCATGCACTTCAAGAAAGTGCATATGCTCTTAATTTGTATTTTTTAGTATTTTAAAGCACATTATCCTGTATGTTGATTTTATTTTTGAAATTATTTAGTTTTCAAGAGCAGCAGAACATAATCTCATCAGTAAAGTTTTCTAAAGTTTATACAGCTTTTTTTTTCTTTTCCTGAAAGAAGGACAGTCCTATGAAAATCCCATGAATAATTTTTAGTGGTGGTGTCATATTAGAGGAAAAACAGGCTTTATCACTTCTTTATCACCATTAAAATCTGAACTCACTTATTCTTTTACAGAAAATGTAACAGAGACATGGATTGGATTATACAGTAATAACACCCCTGGTTTTTTTGAGTGGTCAGATAGCACCCCAGTAAAATTCTCTAACTGGCACAGACAAGAACCTAACACCTTTCAAAGAACAGGACAACTCTGTGTTTCAGCACAAGGACCTGTAAGTTTTCTTTTTAAAAGGATTAGGCACTTTTGTTCTAGCTCATAATAATTTTGTTTCTTGCTGTGCATACTTTTTTAAACCACGACCTGGAGTATGACTTTGTTTTTTGATTCCTAATGTATTCATGTTGTGATAAATGCGGTGCAGCCTTTAGAAACCAATGCATTCTGCAGTGCTGATGCACAGAAAATTAATCACAGATTTTGAGCTTATGTTCAATAAAAATAGTGCATATATAAAGCCTACCAAATGGAAGAGGACAAATATGAGTGGGTATTTTGCTAAAGTAATTTAAAGTCCAAGTAGCGTGTATCATAATTTATGATGCGTAAGTTCTGGTCTTGAAAGTTTCAAATTCATTTTTTGAAAAACTGTCAGCTGTGCCTGTATTATCTTTGTGTAAATATCTATAAATTTTATGGATCTCTTTCAAAACAGTACTATAGGTCTATGTGAAAGTATAGAAGTTGACAGCAGGAGATTGATATCAGATCAGTCAGGGAGTAAACAGGGAGTAATGTTAAAACAATACTGTCCTGTCTTGTTGGTATTCATGGCACTGACAATTCTTTTATAATGTGGTCATGCATTTACTTTGCTTAAGTAGCACTATGAGTTTTAATTTTTTTTTGCAAAGTATGTTTTTTCTGGGTGTGAAAACTGTATCAAGAAGAGTTGCTATTGTCTCTACAGTAGTGGGTCCAGGTCGCAGTCTATAACTCAGGAGAAAACCAAGACAATTACAATGACTGGGAAAAGTGTGCTCCTATTGGAAGCAGAAAATAGGACTTTGGAACTATTGGAGGTTTTAGATTCCAAAGTAGTATTTTACTCAGTTTGCAAGTGTAAACAAACAAATGAGAATGTAAAATACGAAAGAAAAGGAGGTTCAAGATAAAATTTTTCAAGCATTGTTTTTGATATATGTCCAGTATATACAGATGTGTAAAAATTACATGGTACAAAGTTTGTAATATCTTGAGTAAGGACTGTTCAAATATAGAGATTAATCTTACAAAGAACTGTGATAGCTAGAAAGAAAATTGCTCTGGCATGGCCATGGTGTTAGTTAATTAAGATGCTTTGCATCCTGAAGACTGATTCAAAGAGACAAACCCATTTGTATGATTGATTTGAGATGTCCTGCTGACAGTGTTGGTAGAAATAAATGGACCATCTAAGGATAAGTAAATGGAGTGAGAAAAATTACTTTTTTTTTTAGTGAAGAGTTAAAAGAGGAAGAGAGAGTGTGATCTAATGTTTGTATAGATATGCATGAGAATATGGGTATATACGGAATATACTCTCTTTTATTCCTTAGGAGGGACATTGGAGGATTAAAAAATGTGAAGACAAATCTTTCTATATCTGCAAAAAAGCAGGGGAATTTAATAGTGTGTCTCCTGAACTGGAATCAAATTGTCCAGAGGTAAGTGGGTTTGTGGTTGTTTTAGAACTATATTTAGAACTATATTAACATAGAATTATAGAGGTAATCTCTAAATACAGCTACAGAACATATGGATACAAATAGAGAGATAATTTTAGTTTTTCATATTAAAGACATGCATGTTTTGCTTGGAAAAATCTCATTGTTTGCTTTAAAAGTATGTAAACTAAATTTTAATGTAAGATTAAAAGCCTTCACAAGATGCCTTTCATGGCTTGTTATTTCATCAGTGATTGTGACCCAAGTTCCTATTTATTTCTAGATCAAAAGTGAAGCCCTTTTGTCCACCATCTGTGCAAATAATGGCTGTTATATGATGCCTCGTCCCACACATGGTTTTCATACATTGAAATGGAATGTCAGGGTGAAAACCTACCAGTTTCATTGACACGGGGGTGGAACTCTTCCACTCGTACATTAGAATTCCATTTGCTTTCAAACACAACTGGGAAGGAGCACAGCTAACTAGGACGTTGCATCATATTTTCAGGCATTTAGGCTCTGCATTCTGGTAGTAAAAGGAAGCATGTTAAAGTATGACAATTTGCCATCAGTTCCTTTTCACAGTGTGGAAAGAGGAAACTTGTTGAATTTCTGTTATATTCAAAACTGTGGAGTAAAAAATACCTCTTTTCTAAGCTGCTTTATTATTTAGCTCATTGTCTTCCTTTTTTTAATTTCCTATTTTGTTTCTTGGGAAATGAAGAAACACAACCAGTTCAGTTGAATTATAAGGTTGAAGCTGAACTGTTTGGAGTCAGTTGCAGTCTTTTGCCAGACGTAGTGTCCAGATCCAGAGTTCTTGTCATACCATTAGGGACATTACTGCTTGATTCTAGCTTAACATTTTCAAAAGTTTAGGGTGACTGCATTTATTTCATTTGGACCAATGTATTTTGTCACTCAAGGATTTTGTGTGTTATTAGTGTAAGAAGGTTTGTCACAGTCCTGACTGGGCGAAAAATGTGCAGAGCATTACAAGGTTTTCTTGACAAGCTGCAGTCAGCAGTTTGACAGCACTTCAACTTCTTCTCAATCCTGTGCCCCACAGGATGGAGTCTCAAGGTACTGAGCCACTGGTCATAAGTATTTTGATCCACTCTGCAACTTCTACTCAGAATAAATTTCTGCTTCCTGGTGTTTCACACCCTGTAAAAACATTTTCCGAACCCTCTTACAGTCCCTTGGCTTTGATCCTTTTCTTTCTAATGTGAAAAAAGCTGCATTCAGTTAATCAAAAGACTGAGAGAGTGTATTAGCTCTTTATTCTCTTGCTTATTTAAAACATTTCATCATAAAACCAAGCAGGTATGCTGCATGAGCTCACACCAGCAGAACTTACACCAGTCCAGGTCGTGTCTTTTGGACACCCGGGGGGTGAATAGTATGAAATAAAAGACTAATAGTGAGATGAAATGAGGCAGGCTGACCACTGACACAGTGTTCTGGCTCATCTGATATCACATCTTCAGTGACCTTGAGGGTACCTGCTCTTCAACCATGGCAGGAAAGGAAAGATCTATAGGGATGCCAGGAATCGTCAGACAGAAGGTACAAAAGGGGGGCAAGTTTTTAACAAGTATACAATAATTAATAATCTATAAAATAATGTTCATTTCTTTTAAGGGATGGGAAAGACATGGTGGATATTGTTACAAAATCGACAGTACCCCTCGAAGTTTTGAACATGCTTCCAGTGGTTATTTCTGCCCATCTGCACTTGTATCAGTAACAAACAGGTAGTTAATCCTACTAGACAGTGTGAAGATACCTCTAACAAGAGCTATTCTAACTTTATAAAGCATTGCATGGCAGAAGATATTACCATTGTGAAATAATATTTTCTTGAGAGGTGAGCATAATTACTAACATCGGCTAAAATCAAAGGTGTGCTTTGCCTTACTTTTTAATTGAAAATAAATTTAGTAAAAAGCAACTGTTAGGCTAATAAACGCTTGTAGCAATGTGCACACATGGGCATGCAGAAATCTAAAGAAAATGCTTTCTGCAGGGGTATGTAACATCTTTAAGAATCTTTATTGGTGTACTTGGAAGGTGAAGTGAAAAATTAAAAGATACTTCTTTTTTAGTAAAAATTATAAAATTTTAATCCAAATCAATTAATGTTTTATAAATATTTACATTTATGTATTCATTTTATGTGATTTCTCAGCAAATAGGGTAAGAGAGTAAATGTTGGAAAGCATTTGTTGCTGTTTTTCCATGCCTTGTTCTTATTTGCTTCTATTCCAGCTTTAGCAAGAGCTTTCTCTTCTGTAGATGTCCAGATGCTTGGGTTTTCTCTGCTCCTTTTGTTATTTACCCTTTATGTTGGCTTTCCATTAAAGTTTGACATACTAATAGATAAATTACATAGATACTTTAACTGCTGCATATTTATTGTTAAAAAACCCCTAAACAACCAAAAAAACCCCAAACCACAAAAATATAAGGAGGAAATGTCTGCTCCCTTTAGACCAGGGAAGTAACCCCCAGCAATCAGTAGGCAGGTATTTTAGGAAAACACTGGCTACCCTACATAATGATTACATCAGTGGGAATTTGCCCTGCCCAGTGGTTTCAGGATTGTGCACAGGGCGTGCAGCACTGAGCTGCAGTGTGACAGAGGTCCTTTCAGGGGGAATACAGGACAAATTCCTGCAGCTGAGCATTGGCAGCTCAAATGTGGCAGGGAGCTGAGGGCATGCTGCACATCACTAGAATCATGTCTTCTGTCTTTTTCTGCTATTTTTTTTATTCATATTTTTTTTACTTCTCGGTGTAGCCATCACTAATTATGATGTTATTTCCCAGTTCCAGTTAGCAGCAATAGCAAGGAGTAGCAAAAGCATGTTAGTGTAGTGGTTTTGTTAAATTATTGCTGGGGTTTGTTGTTCTGGAGTGAAAACTGCAAAATCTTTTCAGTTATTGATCCTAAAAGGTTCATTAGATAGTAAGATGGAGAGGAAGGAGAGTAGACATAAAAAGAGAACATGCAGAGGAAATGAAAATTAAATACAAGATCTGAGTCACAGTGTTACAGATACTGTAACACTGATCACAGTGTTACATTCAGTTTTTTACTTTAATGCCATCCTTATATTTAGCCATTCTTTTTAGAGTTTGTGAAACCAGAAAGTCGAATGAGTCTTCATCAAACTGGAAAACTTCTTTGCTGTATAATTTTCATAGTCAGCTGATTAAATGTGCTCATAAACTGAAACATTCTTGTATAATCCCGTACCAATTGTATCAGAACTAATAGCTCTTAAGTGAAAATTGGATTACTACGCACAATAGTTATAACTTGCAAAAAGGTCTTTATCTCTCATATAACTTTAGTGAAGAAATCAAAGAAGAAAGAAGTGATTCTTTGTAGTCAGTTCAGCTGGTGCTTTGAGTCCTTCAGATCTGGTTTCTTAGTGCTGGTTTGTGTATCTGCTTGTTTCAATAGGACACTTCTGTGCAGAGATTTTTCTTTTCTTTCTTCTGGAGCCTTTTCATACCCCACTAACATTTTTCCTTCATACACAGAGTTTCTTGTTTTTATTTGTGCATCATTAATACATTCTGTCTTTACATCTTGTAATTCAAATGCTGAGGTTATAAGATCTGATTCTAGTGTTTCTTTTACATGCTCAAGTGCTGAAAAAAATAGGGAAAAACTGTGGCTTGTGCTACAGACTTGTGCCTCAAGTTTCCCACAGCATTCTGTAAAGAAAATTAAGTGCCTCCGTTATATTTTTCTCTTCTGAGATAATTTAAATAATGTGATGAGAGCTATTCACTGAAATACCGATTTGCCTGTTTTATTCTAAAAACCTTTGTCTTGATTATTTTGTTAAGGTTTGAACAAGCTTTTATCAACAGCATGATCCACAGCATGGCAGAATCTGAGAGAACTTATTTTTGGATAGGACTGCAAGACCTTAACAACACAGGAGAATACTTTTGGCTAAGTTCAGCAGGAAGGAATCGCTCCGTGAGCTACACAAACTGGAACAAGTACCAGCCACGTGAGTAGCATGGGGGTGAAAAAGCAATGGCTTGGAAATGGAAACTGGTGAGTGTGCTGTCTTCTCCACGGCCCCAGTGGCTAAGCAAGGACTAAAGAGTCCCAGTCCTTTCCTCCCTGCCTGGCCAAGACAGCAGAGAGATAAATTTACGTCTGCTGTTGGCTCCATAACCTGAAGTTGCCCACAGTGGGGCCCTCCTTACAGGCACAGCTAATCCCTGAAATTCTTCTTTTCCTGTGAGGCGTTTTTCATACATTCCTTTATGAACTATACTACATTTGTTGTATACATAATATTTTTTAAAAAACATCAAAAACCAAACTTGATGCTTTCCATACATTTCTTTATGAGCTTTTCAAGGGCTTCCTGAGACTCCCAGCAAAAGATTCTAGAAAAGTCATGAATTTTATTCAGTAACAGTCACAGTTTGAAATTTGTATTTTATATGAAAAATAGGCCAGAGGTTGCCAGATACAATTCTGTGAATAACAGCAATGTGTGGAGGTTTCCTCTTCTTCCCCTTTAGTTTGATCTTGTTTGTTTCACAGTAATTCTAAGGAAAATATTCCAAGGAAACAAAAAGTGAAAAAATTAAACCGTTGTTCAACCTTTGAAGCATAAACCACTAAGCAATACCTGAAAATAGAGACATAGTTACAAAGATACTCCATTTCAATAATGGCTCTCTGATTTTGACTCTTTACATTTATTGCTTTACTGCTGCATTTTGCAAAAGTAATGTTTTTAATTGCACTTCTTCTCCTGCATTTTGTGAGAGGAACTGTTTGTCCTGGTTCATTTCACCAGCTCCAGCAAGCCAAGAGAGAATTATAAATTGGCTGCTGACCAAAGAATTTGCTAGTTTTGTAAATTCATTAAGGTTTTATCCAGAAACTCATGTCAATAAAACAGCCACTTGACCAAAAAAATATCACAAAATTCAGATGTTTTGTTCTGATATTCAGCACTTATTCCCATGTCTAGGTCATTCTGGAGGATGTGTGGCTATGCGAGGGGAGCACCCTGTTGGTTATTGGGAGGTGAAAAGCTGTAAGAACTTCAAAGCAATGTCATTGTGCAAGCAAAAAGTCAATTCTTATGAAGAACCTGAACTTACTTTTCAAAAATATTCAAGTTCCTGCTATTTTGGATGGGAGTCAGAACCTAATCTGCTCAACTGCTACAAGGTACATGTCGTACTTGCTTTGAGTTTTTCTGATTCTACACCAGCTTAAGGATATGCTCTTCCTGAAACATTTTTGATGAAGCATTATTTCTTTCACTCAACAAACAAAAATTTCCTGTTACCATCCTGCACTGCATTTAAAAGTGAGAGAAAGTAATAAGAATTGGAGCTGTGCTTGGAATATACATGGCTTTGTCAGTTTAGAAAAACTGTGACTAATATTTGATTTTTATAGGTTTCTGTAAAAAGTGCTCTCTAAAATGAGCTACATTTATGACAATGTTTATTTTATTGCAGATCTTTCACAACGAAAAGGTTCTGATGAGAAGAACATGGGATGAAGCAGAAGAGTTATGTCAAGATTTTGGAGCACATCTTGCTAGTTTTAGCCACATCTATGAAGAGACATTTTTAAACAATCTATTATATACAATTTTTGATAGGTAAATATATTTTTAACACCAAGATTTATCTTAATAATATTAATCTACAATTTACATTATTCCATCCTCTTTACTAGTGTTCAAAGAAGTCCTTACTCTAACGTGAACGTAAAAATGGGGGAAATGCATCAGCAACATTACAATGTGATTCTTTTTCAAGGTGATCTTTGTGGTAAATGTTGAGCAGCTGTTGTTGTCAAGGTGGTGTTTTTGTGGGTTAACATTCCTCGTTGAAATGGAGGTTCAACCATATTAATCCTGTTTTAAATGTTTTCATCTTGTAAAACATAATTCAATATTTTAGTAGGAAAGCAAGAGTTTACTTCAAGGATACTAAAAAGTTAAGAAATGTATTATGGAATGATATATTGAATTCAAGAAGAAATTAATATGTGTATTTGTACTATTAAAAAACTATTTCTGAAATGGCTTAGGAAAAAGTGCATGAGAAATGTTATTTTCTTTGTTTCTGTTATAGAACAGAAGAGAGACAGTTCTGGATTGGATTTAATAAAAGAAATGCACTTTCTGGAGGGACGTGGCAGTGGTCTGACAGAACACCTGTAACTATTTGTTTACTCTGTGTTTCAGTAACCTTTCAAGTCATATCTGAGCATATGTTGAACCAAGGCAAAGGCTTTTAGATGTGGGCAGCTGCTGTTAAACATGTCCAAAAGTTGTTAGGTTTCATAGCTATTCACTTATTTTTATGAAGAAGAAGTCTGATATGAGTGAGTTGGACAGGACATTGGGAGAACATGACTATGGACCCTATTATTTGTATTTTACCATCATAATTTAGGCGGTCCTCTAGTTGTTGCTTAGATGTTCCTATTGTACTCACAGGTCTAAATTCTTCCTTTTTCTCCTTGGTGAGGTTTTTAAATGCTTCATCTTGGGTTGCCAGTGAAAGAGAATGAATGTGCTGTTTTCAGGTTGTATCGTCGTTTTTGGAGGACAAGTATGTTGAAGATGACTCAAGAAACTGTGGTGTGTTCAAAGTAAACAGAACAGTCTTTCCAGCACACTGCAATGAAAAGCGTGAATGGATATGCAAAATACCAAAAGGTAGAATGTTAATTAACATGCACTGTCTGCTATACACATTACTTGCAATTCAGTAGAGACAAGGAAAAAAATATCTAAAAGTCTCCTTTTTAGCCACCTCTGGAGTTCTCATTGGTCTTCTGCATGAAATCATGGCAAAGCCAAATGGGTTATTCCACTTAATGTTTGTTGTCCAGTTAACAGATGTAATGTGAACAGTCAGTTTAAAAACATAGCAAGATTACCATTAGTTGGAAATATTCAAAGTTGTTATTCATAAAAACTACTGTAAACGTTTTCTTCTTGAACAAGAATAGCAATATTCTTAATGATTTTTGGTTTGTATTTTTTTTTTGCAGGTGTCAAACCAATGAGTCCAGTTTGGTACACAGCTGGTATGAAAATGTTTTCTTTTTTTCATCTTGAAACAATATCACTTGGAAATACAATTTAAGCCTTTGTTAAAAATAAAGTAACTAAAATATTCTAAGTTGAAAATTTACAGTAAGGTACTCTGTAGGAACCTTTTGTTACAGATCAAATCTGCCACTGTTGTTTAGGAACACCAGAGCATCAGATACTGCTCTTGATATTACTGCAGTCTCAGTGGATAGAGTATTAGGGAAAAAAAACCTCATGGTCCATTTTTTGTCACCAAAAATTGATATGTTAAATATGGTTCTGCTGTTCCTCGTGGCATATTTGTCCTCTGACATGTGGCTGTAGGCAGGCCATGGGGGTAAAAAAAGATGAGGCTTGAAATTAGTTTTTTACCCCTGCACACCACTGACTCTTTTGCTCATTTTCTAGAACTGCCCTGGTCATATTATCAAGGAGCAGAATATCTTTTCCATGTCAGCCCTGCAGAATGGGAAACCTGTAAGTTTGTCTGTGGCTGGCTTCGTGGTGGATTGGCAATAATAAACTCTTCTGGTGAACAAACCTTTATTCAAAATAAAATAAGGAAGGTAAGAAAAAGTACCCCTTTTACAAAATAAACCCTCAGGTGGTAACTGGCTATTTTCTGCCATATCTTTCAGAGAATCTATCTGCCTGTTATTCCAGGTAGAATCCAAAAGACATTTTACTTTAGAAATAATGTTCTTGCTGTCTTCATTTCCCATATCTCTCCCTGAAGCCCTAATTAGCTTAAGAAGTCAATAACATTTCAAATCTGCAGAATCAGCTCTACTATTGAGCAGGTTGATCAATCTGCCTCAAAAGACCCAAGAGGAGCAACAGCCAGCTTCCTATCCCAAAGCTGGGAAAGTTACTGGGGGCAAAGAGAAAGGTGTGTTTCATGTGTTCACCCTTCTCCATCTCCTCCTCTCCGCCCACCCCTCTCTGGCCAAGGGGAGCCCTCACGGTTCCTCACATTCAAGGTGGTTCTGTCCACAGATTTGTATGATGTCTACTGAATTAAACCCCCTTGTGACTATGGATTTTTATATCTGGGGGAAAAAAAGACATTTTCCTCTAAATTTCTTCCTCTGGTTTAAAGCAGAATTTCTCTAGAACCTTTCTGATGTAACAAACAGCTTTGAAAGTAAGAAATAGCTTCATAAGCAGATGAATTCCCAAGAAACTGACTCTGTTTCCTTTTAGGTGTTCTCAGTAAAACCAAAATAATGAAAATTTTAAAAATTAATGCAAATATTCTGTCTGCCTTACTGAGGACAAAATTCTACAGCTGTAATGTAAAGCAACATTGTTGTGTAATCTTTAAAAGAACATCTAGTTCTGGGTAGAAAAGCTCTTGACCCACATTTACTGTGTACAGGCCTTCTCTGCTTTTAACTTGTAACAGAAAGCATAAATAGAATTGAGTTGTACTAATATGGGATCTTTCAGTTTCCAAGGAATCATAATTTTTATCTCCTATTCAAGTAATTTTTTATTAAAGCTTGATGAAATAGATTTAAACTAATAGATCATGGCAGAAAAAGCTTTTCATGAAAAGCAACATAACTGGCTGTGCTGTCTTGTCTTCTTCCACATCTACCAGAGACTGTGATGGGATGTAATTACTACATTACCTAACTCTGAGTATTTATGTCTTAAAAAACTATAAATTTAAAATATATATATATTTTTCCAACTTAAGATCACTTAAAATGGATAATCAGAATGCTGCTTTAAAGTGATGTTTACTTACATGAGATCTTTTAAAAGTGGATTGATCATTAAAATTAGTGGGTATTTCAAAAGTTTATGAGCATTCTGCAATGAAAAAGCAAAATTTACACTGGAAATCAGCTTAACTTCCTAGAAGTTTTGTCTCAGAATACAACATACACAGCTATTTTAAAGCCTGCTGGGTTTGGCTGAGCTTTCTCAGCATAGCCACGTTTGTTCCTGAGTGATTGTAACTATTTCCTGTGGAAGTAGGAGGAAGTATGGCAATTGCTAAAATAATACTCAGCGGCTCAAATAGACTTCGCATATATCATTTGAAAACTTGGTCAAAATTTCTTAGCATGGAACTTGGAATCACATTTTTCACTATTTCTTTAAGAACTGTAATATGTAGGCTGAGTGCTGTGATTAGAAACTAAACTCGGGGGCCAGGCAATACCAAATCAGAGAGCATTCCTGAGTCTTTTGTCAGAAATGTGTTTTCTTCATTTGATATTGCTAAATAAGATGTGAGCTGGAGAAATCCTAACTGTAACTTGAAGGACAGTGTGGAAGCACAATACAGGCTGGACTTCAGTCCTTTCTGACAAAAAGTAAATGCTTTACAGATACAAGGTGGTTTCTCTAGTGTCCTGCACATTCAGAACTTTTTTTATTTTTCTTTTTTCCCAAAAGCCCCCAAACTGTGACTGAGTGGCTAACCCTGAAGTGAACCCAATTCACAGCTTAAAGTAGAATCAATTGAAGAAAGCAATAACACGTGGCTGTTGGAATTGCATTATTTCCATGGCTTTTCAATAACACTTTGCCTTTTAGAAGCAAAGGTCTAGATCCTTTCATGAGAACAGCAGTCAATCTGGAAAGCATCTCTAGAAAACTGTGGTATGAACCATACAAAGTTAGTAAATGTTCAGAAAGCATTTTGGAAACATCAAGGATCAGCACTATATTACTGCTTAAAGGAAATATTTGCTATTGTTTAATTTTAGGAATTGGGGGGAAAACAAATTCTGGTCTAAGATAACAGTCTTTTCAAACCAGATAGGCTGTAAATTCCTAAAACTATAAATTCCTAGGTTACAGAAGACACATCAGCAATCCTGTGGAAATATGGGAGCTAAATCATGCTCTACTAAAGTGAAAAACCTCACTGAAGTTACATGAATTAACATGGGCAGGATTTAGCACCTGTTCTTCCCATTGGAACCCAATGGAGATGCTATCTGAATACACAGTCTGACTTTAGGGGTTTGTTAATTCATTGGTAGAGGGGCAACAACATCTAAACACATGGCAAAACATTTCTTTTATAGCTGTCGAATAGTGACGTTCACTGGTGGATTGGATTGCACGCAGAAAACCTCAGTGATGAGTTCCGGTAAGAACTCGTGTGTGCCACAGCTGCTGTGAGTTGTGCTTGGCATGCCCTGTCCCAGTATGATGGGCCAAAGCAGTTTGGTGACTGAGTGGGGTATTCAAGAGACAATTTCAATTCTCATGTAAATACCATTCAGAATAATATTGCTCTTAAGTTATCCCCATATTGCAGTATTCCTTCTGACAGGGTTGTAAAAGACCTTGGTCACAGTGGTTGTTTGTTTACTTTCTCCCTTGCATCTCCTTTTGAACTCTTTAATGGAGAGTGTAATTTTAGGTAAGAATAGGAAAAAGTGAAACTTCATTCTTAATATTTCTGTGCAGCTGGAGAGATGAATCACCAGTAACGTACCAGAACTGGGATGAAGGGAGGGAAAGAGATCTGCAGAAACCAGGGAAAAGATGTGGCTTGATTTCATCACTAACAGGTTTCTTTTAAATTCCCTTTTGCTGCAGTAATTGTAACTTGATTCTGTTGTTAGCCATAGGATTTATATTTTTTTCATTGCTTTTGAGAAATGCAATCCGTATTAAAGTCCTGTTCCATGGTTATAATTTGCATGACTGCTTCTGTGATTAAGGAAAGAATAGTGAAATATCATTAACATGCTCAGAGACTAGGTTGTAGGTTTTAAAAGTATATTAATAGTTACAGCTCACCATCGTCAAAATACAAAGATTCCAGTGATATTGATACCTCAGTTTTAATTGGGCTTTTAAGTGGAACAGCAATAATGTTAATGCATTGCTGGTGTTCAGTTTTCTCATAACCAAATGACCCACACAGACTTAGCAACAATTTTTCCTACATCTATAAACTGTTTTACTATCAGCACACGACTTTAGGTACTCAGATTTCTACCTTATTTTTGATCCCATAGCCAATGTGCTGAGGGAGTTTTAATGTGCCATAGTTTTGGTGCTAGCCTTTCAATCATGGCAAAGGTGCTAGGGTATTAAAAAAATAGTCACAGTACTGCTGGTTTAGTAATTTCTGTCATCTCACAGTGTCTGTTTTCTGATGATTTGCAAGTCATATGATGAAGTAAACATGTCAGGTTCCAAGGAAAATAAAAATAGCCAGCTTTGTGAGAAGAGCTGAAAAAGATTCATGCAGCTGCAGTCTTGTAATCCCAGCCTCAAAAGTCAAAACTGAGGGAATGTAAAACCTTCTTATTTTCCACACATAATCTTGATGTTTTGATTCATGAATTTTGAATGCTTGAGTTTGCCAATACCATATTTAGTATCAGGTAAAAGTAAGAGATGCCCACCCTCCCCCCTCAGCTGGCCAAAGGTGAGGGCTGGCCAAAAATTTGTTGAGTTTCCTGAAAAGTGTGTTTTCCTCCTAAGCAGGTCAGCATTTTATACCATCACCTGGATCTTGCTAAAAATTTTCAATGTAAGGAAGTCAAACTATTTTATCTGGAAGGCATATTTTTTTTCATAATTTATTTCTTAAATAAATGATTATATAGTCATATGTTATGTGACTCAGTGTAGAGGAATTGGTTTTACACCATAAAATTAAACTGGAAGTAAAAGTATGTGCCCATGAACCATCAAATCCACTGTAATGCAGTATGTACAAATGTATTTGACATAAAATCTCTTTTTATTCAAACACTAAACAATATCTAAGCTATCTAAGAAAAAAAAACCCTTTCCAATTCTCAAACCAAGGCTGAACTGTGATTTTTCTTTTTGTTCAGGACTGTGGGGTGATGAAAACTGTACTGTTTCTCTTCCCTGTATTTGTAAACGTAAAATTCCAAAGAAGATAGAGAAAGAGATTCCAAAAGACCCGAACCAACAAGGAGCATGTCCCAAAGGCTGGTTGCACTTTGGATTCAAAGTAAAACCTTTTTTTGTGCTGTTTCATTGTTTGAAATGCATTCCATATGTAGGACAGAGATTGTACTTAAGGATTACTTAATATTTGAAGATTTTCTTGCTTTTTGAAAACAGGGCTCTTAGGTTTATAACCACTGACATGGTGACAGCAAGATTTATTCCTGTTAAGCAGCAGCCCACACTTTGAGAAGTTGTCTTAACAAGGTGTTAAAATTTTACTTTAGTTTCAGGGAATAAATACTCATATATGCAAAAGCTATGCAATTGTATTTGTGCCTTTGCCATAAAAAGCCTGCTCAATCCTCTCTTTTCCACATTTGACAATTCTAAGTGTCTTTCATGATCTCAAAAGAGGTCTCTAACCCCTTGATGTACTAAATGGATCCCTAATTGCTGCTGTCCTCTGAAATATGCTGTTTCAAATGGGCTTCATTAAAGATAATTATAAGCCACAGTCTATTTGCAATTGAGGGTCAAAAGGTAACTATTTCATCTGGCTTCTCTTAAATGCCTAAGTTCTCAATAGCAGCATGCATCGAGGTGGCTGAATTTATCCCAGTGCTCACTGCAGTGACTGCAAGGATAAATTTAACCTCGACTGTTTGCCTTGAAGCAGCTGATTTGAATGCAGTCCAGACCACAGCTGACAGCTAATACTGAGCATGCTGGAGATGTGCATGGCAGGACAGAAACCAGTGAAATATTTAACATTCAGTAACAGCACGTGAAATGTTTTAGTGATCACTCTTAGTGATTGATAAATGACTGGCGGAAAGCAAACAAAGCAAGTTTGATTTTGTTTTTTGAAACAGTGCTTTTTAATGCAAATTCCAAAGGATCCAGAACATCTGAGAAACTGGTACTCTGCACAAGAATTCTGCAGTAACTATGATGGGTCACTTGCTATCCTGGAAGATGAACTGGAGCAAGGTAGAGTGCTGAAAATACTGTTAAATAAATAACACATCATCTTCTTTAGGATGCTGTGGTAAAGTTTAATCTTGGATACAGATTTAGGAAAGATTGTTCAGCTCTTACCCATGGTTTCACTGCTTTAAACACATTAGCATTTCTCAGTTTGCCAAAATTTAAAGGTTCACTGAGATATAGGACAGGTAAATTTTAAGGAATAATTGCAAATTCCTTTGTGCTTACCATGCTTTAAAAATACTCCCAAAAATGGAATACCCATTTAAAAATTTGCAATTTAAAATTTCTACCTTATTATCTCATTTTTTATCTTCTAGTAGTACTTAAAATCCTATCTGTAGTATAGCACCAGGCTGGAACTGTCAGAGAAATAAATGCCAGCAAATTTGGAAATATTTATGAACCCTATTCATAAAAAACCTGTAGTTAAATTTCACACACTTGTAAAACCACTTATTTGGATGTCAGATGAATCTTACTGGCCATCTTTAGTTGAGAAATCTTCAACAAAAACTGAGAAAAGCTTCTTCAATTGGACTGTATTGTGGTTGGACTGGTCCAACCATTATTAGCTAATGGACTAGATCCTAACCCAATTGAAATTAATCAATTTAACTGAATTTATAGTTAGATGATACTGAAATGCCACTCATTCTTATTTTCTAGTAACTGTGTAACATCATTGATTGGAAATTAATTTTTTCAATGCTTTGGTGTGTTGCAAGAGACTTCATCTATCCCAAAATGCTTACTGGTTTATTTTATTTTGTTTCTGTTTAATTTTCTAGCTTTCATAACAATGAATCTATATGGGTGGAAAACTAGTGTTTGGATAGGTTTCCAGAGTGACGATTATGAAAGATGGTTGAATGAAAATCCTCAAAAGTATTCTAACTGGTCACCAGTTGAGCTAGTGGATGTGAGTATTTTCAGGGGGGTTGTGACAATGAGAAGTTCATTTTATCCATAAAAATCGTGACTTCCATGAGACAGGGCCAAAGTTGTTACAGCAGTTTAGGCTGCTCTTAATTTTTGCAACTTCAAAGAACTGTGGGCACAGATTTACAGGCACAACTAGAAGTAGCAAACAAGGCACCACTGAGACAGACATTCACATAATTTGTAATTCTATTCACATTCTCTTGCAGCAAAGTTGGAATCATGTGGTTAGTATTAGATGCTTGGCCTGAGCAAAGTTTAGGAACAAGATTATTAATTTCCTATTTTAATACATTGTTTTACAACGTTACTCCCAATTGAGGTTAGCATTTTGATTTGTTCACTCAAAGCTTGTGACTTTTTAATTATGATGTTATTGTTTCAAATTGTATTTATGGGACTGTTCATTGTTCTACCAAATGTTTGTTATAGAGACTCTGAGATAATTATTTTCCTAAACTTGATATAATAATTATGTATTGTTTTACATGGTGTATTTTTAAATTAATATAAGATTCTGTGTTGATTGCAGAGAGAGCATTTTAACATTCAAGATCAACTTCCACTGTGTACATTGGTATCAAATAACCCTAATTTTTATTTTACGGGAAAATGGTACTTCGAAAACTGTCAGAAAAATTATGGGTTTGTCTGCCAAAAGACTCAGGGTAAGGTTTTGTCTTGCTTTGCTTCTGTTCTCTTTTCTTACTATATGGAATTTGTCTTACTTAGTTTTTATCTAGAAGTAGCTTTTTATAAGTGTCTCTAAAACAAGGAACATAAAAGATTTCTAAGACAGTTTGCTGTTTAGACTAGCTCTATTTAATAAATCAGTAGTTGGGATGTAGAAGTAATTGCTAAAAAATATTCTGTTATTAAGTTTTCCTCCTAGCTTTGAGCATTCTGTAGTGTATCTTTGAATTAGAAAGAGAGATGAAATTTCATATTTTCTCTCATGGCTGCAGAGTAACCACATGAAATTACAAAAGGCTAAACTGAGGGTGATTTTGATGAAAATATGATTTAGGGTGGGGGATTGTAACTTGCAGTGTTAGATCAGAAGAGACCCTAGAAAATGTATTTTTCTGAACAGTGTAGACCCTACTGGCTTATTGAATAGAGCTTGGCTTCTCTTTTCTAGTACCACACCCCTGTAGTTCTGTGCCATAAAGTTCCCTCGCCAGCAGAGGAAGTGTCTGGGGGGACGTGGCTCGCTGCGTTTCCTCAGGCCACGGCCGGCGCTGCCCCTGCGCTGGGAGCCGTGGGCAGCCCTGGGGCGCCGTCCCCTCTGCCGGCCGGAGGCTGCCCCGGCGCACCAGCGGCACGGAGCTGACCCTGAAGCCGCGGGAGGGCCGTAACCTGAGCCCGGGAGGAGTCTCCTTGGCAGCTGCCCTTCCTGCGGGGGTGGTTTTGTATGGCTCAGCTCTGTATTATATTATCACCCCTACATTTGACCCTAAAATAAAGAGACAACGCTCTGCTGCTGCCTGGCAGGGGAGACACGGCCAGCTGGGAGGCAGAACAAGCACAAGCTTTGAGCAGTGCTTACGTGTGACTCGAGCAAAGCATAGCATAGCTGGATTTTACATCATTTATTGGGAACTACAGTTGCGGGAAGGGCTGCAGTGACCCTGTACACAGTGCAGAAAAAATAAATAAATGTGCTTTCCTGCCGGTTTGTTTCAGTTCCATCCCAAACGTTTGTATTTTAACCCCTTACTAGTGCTTGAGTCAGATGGAGAAGGCGTGGAAAGGCAGGAAAGAAAAGAGTTGCCTTACGGTGGCCGGGATTCTGGCGAGGATTTGGGCTGCAGTGGGTGCTCAGGATCCTACCCACGTTTCCCAGCTGTGTCACTGAAATCGGGAATAAAACTCTCCAACACTGTAATTTCAGTGTTAGAAAGCTGCTTTACTTTATTTCGGCGCCAGGCGTGCAGGGAATATCTCCTCCTATTCCATGCCCTGCAGCCAGCCAACAGACTAGTTGAAATCTGTGAAACTTATACATATTCATTACATTTCCCCAAACTCATACATATATGCTAAACGTTCCCGCGAATTCTTTTGCATATTTAAATCACTTCTTGGAGCTTATTTACATTAGAGTAGGGGTCTTTTGAGGGTCTCTGGTGGCCACTTAGGGAAGAACCCATTCCTCTAATTATCCTTTTTTGGTCATAGCCCTCCAAAAAAGTTTCCTTTCTTGGAATGAATCCCAGTGATGTGGGCTGGTCAAGACAGACCTTCCTATGAGCATTGCTCGGGCCGCAGTCTTTAAGACGACTTGCACACGTTAATGCGAGACTAAGCACGGTCGGTTAAAGCTAGAGCAATTCACAAGACTTAAACTTAAACTCTGTTTGTTACAATTGAAGATTTTCCCAGCAGGGAGGTGGATCTGAGAGTGGCCCATGGGCCTGGCTGTTAGGCAGCTGGCTCTGCCCCATGCACAGCAGAGTGCTCCTGGGTTAAATGGACCATCCTGCCTCCCCAGTGGAACACCCGTGGCACTATCCCAAACTATCAGGCATTTCAGCTTGCTAATTCAGCAGAAATTCCCTATATTTTTTTCGCATCCTGCTTTATTTATTTATTTTTGTCTAATTAATGTCATTTTCTGCAGCTTTTTACAGGCTATGTCAGCTTTGTGCAGGGTCAGGCAAAAATCAGAGCAAAGAATTTGCAGCAGGAAGAGCAGAGAAGCAAGGAAGTGAGGCAGCCTCTTGCTGGCAGTAGTGAACTGCGAAATTTGCTCAAGTGTCCAAACAGATGTGTCAGTTCCTGGAAAGATGAGCTGGTGCTTTGCTTCTGCCATCCTGCCTGCATTCCATTTCCCCTTTCTTGAATTATTTTCTGAAGGAGACTAAAATGAAAGAAAGCAGCAGGGGATTTGAACTGAGCTCTGATCTCTCAGTGATGCTTGACTTACTGTGTCAGTGATTTACAGCATTTTCTGCCTTTTTTTTAAAGCAGTGACACACACTGAAAGCTGGAACAAAACAGGGTGCTTCAGTTAGCTCAAGAGCAGAACTTTTTCTTGCTCAGAAATTTCTAATTTTAAATGGTTTGTGAATGACAGGTAATAAATTAATTTACTATTTTAAGATGTTTGTTATCACTCCTCCTCCTCCCTTAGTCATAAAGGGAGCCAATTCTAAAAACATTCTACCTCGTGGCAAAGCAACCACTTCATTTTGTAATCACACAGAAGCTTTACAGTGAGAAATAATTAATCCAAACTGACAAACAGGATCAAAACTGTAGCGTTTTTGAAGTACACTGGAAGCATTCACACACATTAGCAAAGGCATTTCCCTCCTGTAAGAGAATGAGTGAAGCAGCATCACAGACTGGGCTGGGGTGAGATGGTCTCTGTCTCCTGCTTTTTTTTTTTATCATGGGAGGCTCTGTCTCTGTCTTTCTTAAAGCTAAGAACCCTGCTTCTTCCTTTCATTGTTTTGGAGATTGCTGTGTTAGTTCATCATCAAAAACAGATTTAAATCTCCATGCGAAGAGGATTTCTGTGTAAGTGCCACACTGTGGTCTTCCTACATTGGCTCATGGATATTAAAGATGAGCTTGAGAAGCTCCCAGGCATGCCCTTTGTTATTCTAATGGCTATATCACTTATTTGAGGCCAGGCCTTATGATGTAAGCTGATTATGGAAATTATTAATAATAATAGCTCAAAAAAAAGGTAATCTAATTTACATGCAAGGTATCTGGGGATAAAAACACTCTGCAGCCCACTGCTACTGGACATTTGAGATACACCCAAATCCCAGGTCATTTCTTACTGACCTCCAATGGTGCAGTCAGTACTGCATTGAGGAACTATGCTCATTCAGGTTTGGGGGGGATTTTAACACATTAAACTCAATCATTCCTGTAATGAGTTTTGTGATAGAATTTCAGATACTGTTCTAGTAGCCATTGTCTTTTTCTTTTTTAAATTTCACAGTGCCTTCCTAAAACCAAGGACTTTGCAATTTTTAAATTTGTTTGTAACCACAGTTCTTATTTTTTTTAGGAGCTGCTCAGCTGTGATCAAGTTGTCTGTTTTAAAAACAAGTTCTTTTTTTCCTGTTTGTAACAGACACATCCAGACATGTTATCAATTCATCTGATATGTATCCTGTGCCAGACACTTTAGAATACGGAAACAGAATGTATAAACTAATAAGTGGGAATTTTACATGGTCTTCAGCTTTACAAGCCTGCGTGGCAAACAGTGCGGAGCTGGTGAGCATTACAGACCAGTACCACCAGGCCTTCCTCACCGTCATCGTCAATCGCCTGGGATACAGCCACTGGATCGGGCTCTTCACTTCCGACGTACGTAGGAGGCTCCCTGGCTGTGGGTGTGATGCTGCAAAGCAGATTTTCCAGTAGCAAGCTCGTGAGCTGTGTCATTGATTTGAAGTCACACAAAGTTTGCATCTGGAGATGAAACCCTGGAAAATCAGAGCCTTAAACTTTCTGGTTTTTTTTTTTTTTTTTTCTTTTCTTTTGACATAAAGTGTAAGTCCAGTGAGAGCCAGTTTGGTACAACGACTACTGAAAACTAAAACCCACAGAAAACTTTTAAAAACATGGGAAAAAATATCTCTTGTAATGTTGACATTGAAATTTCATTGTTTCATTTGTAGTGGCCCAAATAACTGCTTGCTGAAAACAGAAAATTAGATGTAGTTTGTAGTGTCCCAAAAGTTAGTTGGGAGGGTCCTTGGCTCTGCCTTTTCTTGATCCTTGCTGGGCCTTTAGAAAATTAAGACATTCTGTAGGTCTGGTGAGGATGCCACCAAAAGAAGAATAACTCGTGTGGTGCTAAAGTATATCAGAAAGATAACCTGAAATTTGTCTTGGCAGAATGGGCTCAACTTTGAATGGGCAGATGGGACCAGGTCTTTGTTTACCTTCTGGAAAGACGACGAGTCCCAGGCCTTTGGCAGCTGTGTGTACATCGATACTTTGGGGCACTGGAAAAGCGCAAATTGTGAACAATTTCTGCAAGGAGCAGTTTGCCATGTGCCACCTAGTAAGTCAGTCAAGGTTTATATTGAATCTTTGCATCTGCAAATGTATGTGCTGACAGTGGAATACATGAAAGGAGGTTAATTGGTTAGAGGTTAAGCAATGTTAAGCAAGGCTGACTATTACTTAAAACTGAAGTATATTTCTCTTTATTTCCTATTGGTGAAACCAGTTTTTTCCAATAAAATATTGGCCATCAGGTCTGATTTGTAGAAGAATGGAAAGAGAAATTTCATAGTGGTAAAGAAATAGGAAAATTACTTACTCTGTCTCTTCAGTGAACACTATATTATCTGTGAAAAATGAGGATTGCTAATGACCTAGCTTGAAGGGAAATAAATCCAGTTTGCTGCAATTAACTATGGGATGGGAGAAGGGAAGCATTTAGAGCAAAGTGAAAAATGAATCATATCTTCACTGATAAACACATCAAAGAATGTGCCTTTTTTTTTTTGGCAGAGGTAAGAATATTTTTCTGTATCCTAAAATATGTTGTGTTTCTTGCAATGCTCTGTCAGTCACCTGGGCTTCAGTTAAATCCAGAATTCAGGTTTGGAACTCCATTCAGTGCCAGACTGCAGGATCTTGTGGCAGCATCCAGTTCTTCAAAAAGTTCCCATTCAGTGGTGTTGATCACCTGGGCCCCTGGTTAGCTCATGACCTCCTCTGCACATCACTATCAGTTCAATTGTCCTGATCCTGCTGTTGTAATCCAGCAAGGCTTTTGATCCGAAATAAAACCAGCTGTACTCATTTAACACAAATATATGCAACCACTAGATTTTCACTTTGAAAAAATAGAGGCATAACACAATAACATGCTTATTAGCATTACTCCAAAACAGTGTGTGGAATGTTATATTAATGTGTATTTTGTTGTGCCAATAAAGCTGTGCTGTTACTTCTATCACAGAAAAGAAACTCAATGCCTATAAAGGCTTATGTTCAGAAAAAACTGTACCCTGGATCAAATTCAAAAACAGTTGCTACAGCTTTTCCACAGTTCTGCAGGGCATGAGTTTTGATACAGCATATGAGGTCTGCAAAAATCAAGGTAAGTGATTATTTTGTAGCTACCAAATGTCATTGTGATATCTTAAATCAATATTTATTTTATGAAATGACTGAAATCATGGCATATGTTTTCTCTGTTTCAAGATAACGACAGTGGAACTCATAAGCCAACTATGAAATTGAAGGCAGCATGCATCAAAAAAATGTTCCTTTCCGTGTGAAAATACTGTTTTTTCTCATAAAATATAACATGAACAATTTTCCCTTTAAATTTGTCTTAGTCATGTGAGAACAGTTTTGTATCTGCTAGAGCGTTTTTACATTAATTACAAATTTAAGAACTTATAATGTATAACCAGACTTTTGAAGCTCTGCAATTAAGACTCATAATGTTAACTTCTTGAAATACAATGTTACATTTTAATGGCATGAATTGCTTGAAAATTTGTTCTGTGTTTAATTTTAAGGGTCAAATCTTCTGACTATTCAAGATGAAGATGAAAATGCCTTTATTTTGGAAGAATTACACAGTTTTGGTTATTCTGTACAAATGGTTTGGTTGAACATTCTGCTTGTTACAGACAGTAAGTTTGGGGAAGAATAGAACTGCATGTAAGAATCTGCTTTGGGTTTTGGTTATTTTCCATAAACCATTTCCAATAATGATTTTTCAAAACACTTTTATCTTTTGAGATTTTGTTCACTGATTTGTGCCTGTTTATGATGTAGTAAAACCAGTGAGGCTTTCTGCAATGGTTACCAGTATTCTGAATACTCAGTATGCATACAGCATGTAAATGCCTTTTCTTCTTTCTTAAAGATACACTATAGACTGTCTTCTGTGTTAACTAGGATAGGATGTTTTTAAATCCTTCAAGGAAAAAAAAGTGGTACAGTGGCCAAACAGACAAAATCCTGGTATTCTGTAATACTGTATTTTTCATGTGAGGGTAAATCTAACTGAAACAGAAGTATTTCTCAAAATACTATTCTATTTTGTAGTAATTTTCAACTTCTGCCCATAGATGAGACAGTTTCCTGGTTTGATGGTTCTCCTTTAAATTATTCTAACTGGGGCATCAGAGAGCCTGAATTTGATCACCTCAAAGGGAATTTCTGCATCAGCTTGAGGACCACAGATGGAGTCTGGCAATTATCTCCATGCAGAGAACAAAAGGGTTTTGTATGTAAAATGGATGCAGGTATGTGCCTCGGTAAAAGAAGGCAATTCTGTCTTTATAACCATTGTTTTACTTGTTCTTTGTTGCTTGCTTACTTGGTGTCAATTTTCATTTAATTAATTCTGTCCCTTGGCATTGGTAAAAAAAAATACCTCTAAGAGCCCCCGGGCAGCTGGGGTGACCTCTGTTTGGGGAACCCGGGCAGGCACTGCCCCTGCAGGAGCCTTCCTGTGGCATCAGGGAGACTTCCCCAGCCCCCGCTGGGAGGGCAGGTCACAGGGCAGGTGTGACCCTCACAAAACCCCTCAGTCACTGATGGACCCACTCACCAGACTGATCTGCCTCTGCATGGTTCTGTTCATGAATTTGTACTTTAAATAGTGGGTAAATACTGCTGCTCCTCCTTGCACAAATGCCAATTAATATATTCCACCAAATTAAAGGGATTGTAAATAACATACTAGATTATGTTTAACTTGGCCAGTTGGAATAACATTGACATGAGTCAAATTAAACAAAGACCAGCCTATTCTTGTTGGTTTTAGGTAGATTGTCTTCTCAGTATCCATTTTAAAGTGAATATACATAATAACCTCTGTGGGTAATTTTGTGACTGTTCTGGATTTTATTTCAGATATTGATACAACAGAATCCTCTGAAAAAGGTAAACTCTATACTTTTTTTATAAGGAATAATATACGTTTTGAGCTGATATTTTGTGAGACAATATTTTTCACTGTTAAATCTGTAATTTGAAGTATGTGACGTTTAAGGAGTAGTAATGTTTTCCTTAAAAGAGCTATATGTTTATATTTCAAATTACTTATAATTGTAGCTATATTTGCTTAATTACCACTTCTGTTCTTCCCTTTCAGCATCATACAGTGGGCTTGTAGCTCTGGCTGTTCTTGTGACATTGGTGATGTTGGCTGCCATTTCTCTTTTCCTGTGGTGCCTGCACAAAGAGAATAACCAACTCTTCCGCAGGATACTGTGGGTCAGAAACGCCTATTTGCCACAGATTAATGCTGATAGTCCTGCTTTGGAAGAAAGCATCCTCATTTCTGACTTTGAGAGAAGTGAGAACAATTAATTGATCAGAAGTAGCAAGTGGTCTTGTCTTCTGTGTAAACTTCACAACCTACAGTGGTTTTCTCACTCTCAGGAGTCCCTCGGTGTGCCCATATCCTGAGAAACCCTCATGGCCATCAGTATCAATGCTGGAGGAGCTCCCTACCCTGGAGAGCTTCTGCTTTTGTGGCAGGATGAGGTGATGGTGCAAGGCAGAGCCATGGAGAGGTTTTCTTCTCTGGGACAAGCCAGGAATTGAAAATACTCATAGACCATAAACCTCGAACCACTCACTTGGAGCAGACATGTTTGAAGTCCCAGAGCAGTGGGCATTTTCATGCATCATTTTCCTTTGGGAATGTTTGGGCCTTCGTGGGTTTTTTTATACTTTGCAGAACCTGCTTATGAGCTGGCATTAAAATTTGGCCTTGAGTTTAGGAACTCTAAAATATATTCCAAGGATTATGGGGAAGACTTTTTTTTTTTTTGCTGGCAAAATGAGCAGGGTTTTTTTTCTGCAAAATGAACAGTTATTTTTCAGACAATAGATTTTTTGCCACATTGATTTCTAAGCTCTCAGGGAGATGAAGTCACTCTTGACTTGGGACTGCCAGAGTTTTGGTAGTTTGGCCTGTGATGCCTAGTCCAAGTTATAAAATGAATTAGTCTAGAGATATAATGGCATATGGGCTTTGTCATCCTGAACTTATTATATTCATTTGAGATGCATCCAGCATCCTATTAAAGGTTTAGCTATGTCATCTCTCACCTAGATTATTTCAGAGATGGAATCCCATCAGCCTTCATTAAAAACATTTTCAGGCAATATCTGTTTGAAGACAAAACCCTGTTATAGATCTTTCTGAAGGTATGGAACAAATGGCTTTACTGTTCTACAGTGTTCCTGGGAGCAGTATTCATGGACACTCTGCTGAGACCCTGCTCTCCAAAGCTGAGGGTGACATGGGGGAGCCACATTGCTGTTCCCAAAGGGTGCTAATCCTCTAACTCCATGTAGCAGACACTTTCCCTTTCAGTGTTCTTACCAAGGTGCTAAGAAAGAAGATGAATTTTGCTGACCCATAGCTCTGCAGGCTGATGGCTGTGAAGGAGCCAGCTCAGGTCCCTGTGCTGTCTCAGTTGCAGCAGCCCAGGACAGAAATATTTACTCTCCCTGGGATTCCCACCAATCCAACCAGTCCTCCATCCACCTCTCTGAAAATACCTGGGAGCTTTTTTATTTTTATTGTTGTGAGGAAAAAACAAATGTGTAGTGATGGCTACTTCACAATGGATTTAGTGTCGTTTCCACCATCTCCAAATCTGCTGCAAAGGGCTGCATTTGTTGTTCTATTTCTCAGTTTCCTTGTTTTAAGGTGACTCATTCTAAAAATTTTGCAAGAGCCCTGAGATGGAGGTATGTTCCTCAGTGTTAAGCAAGCAGCTAAGGCCAACGGAAATGTTTTTACACAATATTTGTGCACAGGAATGTATGACTGCCTTTTAGCTAGATTTCACATGGCCAAAAATTGCCTGTTCATGCCATGTGTAGGGCTATTTTTAAAATTATTTCGTGCATAGAATATTTCTGTGCTGGTTTACAAAACTGGTTTACTCTTTTTGATAACTTCGAAGGTTGTAGCTATCATGAGTTCTTAATCTGAAATTTTTCTAGGATATAAAACATAAATAGCTTTTCTGTGTACATTCTGTCTAGCGGTTTGACCCCATACTTTAGTCTTCAGTAATATTTTTAAAGTTTTGGTTTAGTCCTTTAGATTTATCTATTGGACTGTTTTTATTTGCAATCCACTATTAGAGTTTGTGGACTGCAACTTTTGAGTACGATTGCCAGATAATCTGTTGTTTACATGTATTAACTGTATAGCTTTTTACCACCAAAAGAAAGGGAAAAAAAAGCTTATGACCTCTTCTTTCCCCACGACTATTTTACCTATTCAAACTACAGCTGGAGGAAGTTAAACCAACAAACCCCCTTCATCACATTCACTGAGAAGTGTGTAAATGCTGCCTTCCTACAGTACAGCAAGCAGAGTGGCTTGCAGTGTGGTTTTTGTTTGCAAGAGTAAGCTGTGTCATCTCTGAGGACATGTGTTTATTGGGCTGCAATGCTGTTGATAGTTATACAGACTCTGGTCAGATTTTGATGAGGTTAATGAAGTATTTCATCACAAAAATTGACATAGATATTTTATCAATTTTCCTTGAGGTATGTTTTATTCCTTAAAATATATCTGAAGGGTAATGGCATAATCAATAAACCTAACCTCAAAATAGTGATTGTTGATTAACGTTGATGTAGATGAGATTGTATTAAAGAAAAAAAGTTTAATCAGTGTTTTCTTCCTACTTTGAAATGGTTTTGAAGGAACAGACTCTTAGATATTTATTTTTAAATCTTTCATCATTTAACTTTTTATAACTGCGGATATTATTCACTCAAGAATGTAATCAATGATTGCTTTCTAGTCTTCCTTTTGGATTTTGTTATCAATGCCTTTCAATTGTTTTCCCTTAATCAGAGGTCTCCTATACTGTCCCTGATCAGAGTATGTGGTGACTGTGTTTTTCTTGCTGACCTTGATGACATTGGTAGTGAGATTCACTGTATTATTTCGACTGGAAAATTAAAGTGTGACTAATAGTTGTCCATGCTGTAATTTTTCTTGAATCTTTCCCCAGCTTTACTAAGAGGAGAGGCTTTAGTGTCTCCTAAGAGCAGTGCCCAGGCTTTGCACTGGCTCATCCTGTGTGAGGACAGCTGGCTCCAGCCTCTGTTCAGGCTGTGTGACTGGACTAGACCTGGGCACTGCACACAATCTCCACACCCAGGGTGGGCTGAACGTTTCCCAGGGCATGGATGAGGATGCCCCAGAACTTGTGTGCAAGGGTGCTGGACGGAGCTGGGAGGTGCTGGAAGGAGCTGGGAGCCAGAGCACCAACAGTAAGAATGGTGGATGGAATCGTGGCATTAATTTACAGATATTCTCCCAGCCTACTGCCTTTTTCCTGCAGTAGTGAGCTGAGGCCACCAGGGACGAGTGATGGGCTGGAGGAATTTTCCTGCTGAATTGTGGAGGGTATGTTATGTGGGAGCCTATTTGTATCCACCACAAATGAGGTAGAGATGTATGGACTGCAGCACAGCAGCTTCCGTGGATAGCACCAACATGCTTTGTGTGTCCAAAGACTGGGTTCAACAGGGCCTGAATAGGCAAGTGAATGTTGTGGGGTTTTTGCCATGTTAGCTTCTTTCAGTGTACTTACCCAAAGAGAGGTGTTAGGTTTTCATACCACATCTTTCATGGGTGATGGAAGGGTATCCCCACCAGAGACAGGAACATTCGGGTCAACATGACACACTTTGTCTGCCAGATATTGGGGTTTGTCAAAACTCCATCTGCTCGTCTTTGCAGATGCCATTCCAGGAGAAAATTCCCCTCATGGTCCCTTTAGCAATCCTTGCAGCATGTCTCTGAGGAAAAGAGATGTTCAGTGCAGCTGCCACTTCCCAGGCAGACACAAGTCTGTGATGGGAACATTTGTATGCTGGAGATGCCCAACATGACTGGACACAGCAAAGGGTTGCTGTGGCACAAGGTTTTAAGGGGGCAGCATGACTCCTCAGCAAAGTCCTTTCTGGCTGTGCCTCTCCTGGGCACTGCCCTTCCCTGTGCAGGGATCCTCCTCCCTTCCGCTCTCCTTTGCACACACACACACTCTTGCAGCTGGGGCATGACAAAGGAGCCACGGGCTGTTTGAAACCCGGGCTGTACAGTCCAGAGGGACCATGGGGGAAAAAATGGGTTTGCATGCTCTGTGACACTTGACCAGCTGTGGTTCCCGAGGCACCACTGCACAAATTCCCATTTAATTTAACCCCCTGCTTTTTTCTTTCATCCTGTTACCCCTCCCGCAGTGCAGTAACAGGCATCCTCAGTCTCTTGCAATAATAAACCCACTGTAATGAAAACCACGGCGTACACTTCCTCCAGGGCATTTACTTGGTTAAAAGCTAAATTGCACACATTCAGCAACCGGGCTCTAAATCCTCAGCTCAAAAATTACCCAACTAAAAACCCACCAAAAAACAAATCCACACAAAAAATAGAGGCCTCTACTTGAGCTTTAATAGTATTTATTAATAATATAATTAATTAATTAATATAATTTATTATTTAATAATATTTCCTTTGGCAGCCGGTGGAATGTTGGTTTTACACCCCTGCAGGCCAGCAGTGATATGTGACAATCTGGTGCAGCCCTGATGCAGATGTGAGTAACCATGAGGAGCAAACCCACAGGCGTCCTTGCTGTTCTGAGATGGAATGAATTAAGGTGGATCGTGGTGCTTGGAAACACAGTCAGTCTCAGTTTGGCCAGTAGATGGTAGTGGTACACACAGAGCTGACAAAACGAGCTGTGCGAGAGAAAAAACCTGCTCTGGATCCTTTAGAAATTTAGTTAAACAAGCAGCAAAACTCCCAAGTCACGGGACAGCAAATAACAGTGTGGGTTCTGAGCCCTGGCCACAACGTCACAAAACCGTGTTTAGACAGCTTCCCAAGTCTCAGTGTTCCTTCTCAACTTCTTTAATGGGATGCATTGAAGTGCTTGGAAAGGGAAAATGCAAGTTCTTACATTGGTGCGTGGGCTTTTCATTTCTGAGGTGAGTAAAGTGAAAATCCACTCGGTTTCCTAAGTAATAATAAGCATGTCTTTGTGGTATATTTTGATTCTGGTGCCTTTCATGGAAAGGCAACTCACTGAAAATGCTTCAGCCATGTATCTCTCTGGATTTATTTTAATATTTTATTTCTTGACTGTGTCAGTACAGGCATTTGCTTACTACTTTTCAGGGGAAATGAAAAATTAAGACATAGAAATGACTGCATAAGTAATCATTCCTCTGCACTGTTGAAAGTAGATTTATTTTCTCCTTCTCCCAATATATTCTCTAAGTTGCCCAAAGTGTAAGAGTTCCTGATTCCTTTCTATATCCATCATCTTTATGCAGGATGACCATGATTTGCATTTAGATCTTAGAAACTTAACCATAAAAAAAAGGACACTGAGGATAATGTAACAAAGCCTCACTTCAAAGCCTTAGTTCTTATAATCTTATTTCCTTACACTGCAGCTTTTCTAAGACTTTCCCAGTCCTTCTGTGATGAAGCAACTGCATTTGTTTAAGGAAGTGTACTAGACCCAGCCTCCAGTACTCATGAGTAACACCAATTTATAACCACGGAAGTGATTCTCAACTGCAATTGTTCCCAAAAGTGCACAGCTAGGAAAGAGCAAAAATACTCCTACTACCTTATCCTACCTTTTCCTTAACCTCAGCCTAAAAACAATATTTCTACTTTGGTTCTCAGAAAAAAAAAAGATGCTTGAAAAGATTTTCTTTTAGTGAGAACTACAGCTAAACTTGTAGATAGAAAATAAATCTTGAAATGCAGAGTGGGCCAAAAGTTCCTCTCCTCTGTGTGCTAGCAAAGGAAAATAGGGAAGCCTATCTTTCTGAACCATGCACAGAAAGGCACAAAACTGACAGCCTCCTACGTACAGAGGTGGATGGCCAGCAGCAGTGGTGGTTGTCACTGGGTGCATGAAGGCCACCCTACACCACCATGTGGACCAGGGGAAGGCAATAGCTGGGCCAGGGTCTCAGAAAACACAGCAGAACAACAGCATCCCTGTGTCTTTTCAGATTCTTATGGATGGATGCTCACCTTTAGAAATTAAAAGTTTCCATTTATTTTGTACCAAAAAAATCCTTTTTTTTTTTTTTTAACTGAACACTGAAAATTATCCCATCAATACGTTCCTCTTCTGCAGCTATTTATTCAGATCATTTTTTCTAAAGCGTGATCTCAGGCCTTTGATCCCAGCTGATTAAATCTGCTTTGCCACTTATTTCTGCCATAAACCTTGTGTGCATTTTAGATGAGAAGCCCCTGGAAAGTCCCCACAGAGCTGAGAACAGACAGACTCCACCTCATCAGCAGTTTTGGGCTGTGTTGCTTCACTGACGCTGGATTTGGGATACCATCTCAAGCTTGATGCTTCCAGGTTCATTGAGGTATGAAAGCAGAATCCCTAACACTGGACATTGCCAATGAGCTGGAGTACACAGACTTTTAATATAAAGTAAAAGAATATTCTAAGTCATGCAAGGCTTCACTTGTTATGGTCCCGAGCCAGATCTGCTTCATCTGTATTAGTTTCTTTTGGTAAGTTACTCTTCATGCTAGCAGGCTTACCTGTTATGTACCTGAAATCTGACAGCTATCTAAAGACTTACATGACCTGGGCATGATATATCTGGTGTTTAAGATTCAAGAATACCAGAAGGATTCTTTCTGAAAAGGTAAGAAGGTAAAATTTCTGCTGCTGCATATCATGCCTTGTTAGTCTTGTGGGATGAAAATTATGTTGAGGGGCAAATTGAATTAGTTTAATTATTATTTCAAAAGCAAATCTTAAAGATGGAATTATACATATGGGATACATCATGGCTATAAGAGACATGAGCTACCATTCAGTTTAAATGTAGAAATGCATGAGAACAGCTCTGTGAGGCTTTCTATCTGAAAAGAACAGATATTTAAAATACCTACAGAAACAGTGGATACTTTACCCTTTAAAATACTTGTAGTATAAATAGCAGAGTGGCTGTTCCCCTCTCACCATATCCAGGAATGCAGCTGATTTAGCCTTTATCCCTGCAGGCTCTGGGAGTGCCTGTCTCGCTGACAGGACACCTCTGGAATATACACACCATGTTTCAGGGTATATGGGTGTAGTTAAGTTATGGAGGAAGGAAGAAAGCCAGTGTGGGCTCTTTTCTTCATGTTGTCCTTGACCATCCACCCCACCTAACCTTCCAGGATCTAGTCTGGGTTGAGGATATGTTTTTTTTATTATTGCTATTTATATGGAAATTTGCTTAATTTGAAAGAATGTAAAGTTGAAGTTGGATGAGTCTCAGCTGCTCTTACAGGCTGTTTAACCACTCCCTCTGATGTAGCACAAAGCAAACCCTCATGGAGGGAAAGATGAACGGAAGAGCCATTCACTGGTGAAAGCAAAAGTATAAAGAGAACAGGGAACAGTTATTCCTGCTATTTGGGAAGACTAGAATGAGAATTAAGTGATTGAACCATAGCAGGAAATATTTGATAGGTAACTGTGGGGATAGCTGGGCTGACAATAGGCAGCCAATGCAAGTGGTAGGGTCAGTGTGCACTGTTACATTCAATAACTGATTTAGAAATAAACAAATCAATCCACCACAGCCGCTGGGGATTTAATTCACAGCACTGCTGGATGGCTCTTTCAGGTCACCCTGGGTAAAGATGAGTAAGCCTGACCTGAAAATATTGGTTTGTATATGTTTGTGGGACTGCTGATGCATCATCCCACTGCCTTCTAGCCCAAACCTACTTTCCAGCTTTCTGACCCACACAAGTATTCAGCAGCCAGAATTCAGGATCTCTGGGCACAAATTCCATACAACTGGGACATAAGAAACACTTCCACCTAAATTTGTATTTTCCCTCTGGATAGAAGAAGTTGTTTCAAAATTAGTGAAGCTGAATCATCCAGTTCATCTACTACAGCAGCCAGTGGGACACAGGCACCTGACTTGCCCTGGGTACCTAAAATCCAAATCCAGGGTAAAGGATGTTAAGGTCCAGAATCACTACATAAAGAGCACAAAACCAGAAGGATACATGCAAAAAATGAAAAGTTTTTTTCCCGCTTTTGTTTCTTTGACACTCTTTTTGGTTGGTTGGTTGGTTGGTTGGTTGGTTGGTTGGTTGGTTGGTTGGTTGGTTGGTTTTTAGCCCTTGTAGTCACAGACTCAGGTGATTGGATGCCTGATGATCTCTTTACTCGGGCTGTACTTTGGGGATGTTTCTGTGATGCACCTTTGAGTGGCCCAGCTGCCTCAGTGGGTTTGGAGCTGGACCCCAGGTGGGGACAGCCTGCAGGGAGAAAGCAGTCCTCCCTGCTGTGCAGGAGGCAGCAATGTCACAAACTCCCCTTTCTTCCTCTTGTGTAAGATGGTAGTGGAAACATCAACTTCCTGCACAACAACTGCCTGGTTCAAAGCACAGATCTGACTGACTGACAGGACAGCTTTTGGTAGGCTTACAAATATCTGTTCCTAGCTCCGTGTGGATCTGCTGAAGTAGATCTGTGTCCAAATCTGGTTCAAGAGCTGTGGGATAGACTGCAAAGCCCATGACGCTTAAAGCAAAGCCATAAGCTATGAGAAAGGGCAGGAATGGTTGACCCCAGTTCTACCAGGATCATAAAATCATAAAAGATTTCCTTTATAAAATTTGATACATTTAATCCATTTAGATAACAACAGCAAAATGAAGAAAATTATTTCTGATGTGGACATTCTTCAGTCTTTCTGGAAAAGATATTTAAACAGAGCACTAACACAGAGGGAGGTTTTCTGTCTCCCTCTGGGGACAGAGAAACATTCATGGGATTTTGAAAAAAGCTAGAAACCTCACACTGGAGCATGTTCCCAAATATAAGGACACTCAGTACAGATGCAAAAGTTAACCAAAGGTGCACAGTGCTATGTCAGGGCCAGCGTTTATTGTTTTTATGATTGTATTTTTAAGTAGTCATTCTTTTGATCCATACTAACTGCTGGTCAGGGAAAGAAAAATAAAGCTTACACAGAAAATAACAAAATTTTCTGGCTGGAGGCCAAAACTTCACAAGAGAATACTGAAGCCTAATATGTTTTGTTTGATGTCTTTGTTTCTGATAGATGTTGACTGAATTCAGGAGGATGACGGCACTTTGAACAAAACCAGCTGGGAAACTCAGTTTGCTAATTATTAACCCTCTAGGGAAGAGACTGGTTTGGAAATGTACATTCCAAACATTCTGGGAAAATATAAAACCTAATGTAGATCTCTGGAAAAGAAATACTTCACACTGTGGTTTGTATTTTTAGGAGGAAGGGAGGAGACAGCTTGTGATATATGACAGAATTTCTCAAGATGGGTAATAATTCAGTCTTAGATTTCTCCCTCTAGTAGGATTCAACAGTCCTGAGACTGAAGTAAATCTAACATTAAGAAATGACAATAGGGAATGAGGAGAGGTTGTACATTTATTGTGATAAAAATCATAGGGGAAGGGGAAAAAAGGCTGTTGTCAGCCTCTTGACCATTTTTCAACAAGAAAAAGGGGGATTTTCAAAACTGTTAAGCAGAAAAAAGTGTCAAATTTCATACTGTGCCTTACAAAATATTATTCAGAAGCTACTGTGATAAATATTCAGATACCCAAATGTAAAAATATAAATCCCAAAAAGTAAGGAAAAAAGTATAATAATCTTAAATAATAGGCTCTGCTGAGACATATTTACATCTCATTCTACCCAGATGCTCTAATCCTTCCTCTATAACCTGGCCAGAGATGGCTGTATAGAAAGTACATTTCAGGAGTTTTAGGAGTAAAAGCAGAGTTAGGTATGAGCATTACACCAAAATTCAGTCCAGTTCAGTGTTAATTAGTGCCAGTCTTAGCTAAAATTATAGCATGAAATGGAAACAGAAAAAAGAGAATAAGGAGGGTAGGGGGTGGAATCCTGGTAGAAAAACAAAACAACCAAGGATCAAAGCCAAAAAGAAATTTAGGAACAATTTTCACAATTTGCTTAACATTGGAGCTATTTTCCTGCTTGACACATTGGTTGCAGCACAGAGACATCAGCTGTTACAAGTAAGTGCCAAAATAGATGTAGTAGAATGCATTACAGCTTAAAACACATAGGTCATATAGGATGCTGAACTGATTTTTGTTTTCTTCCCCATAGTTCAGTGTGATGCCATTAGGTGAAAGATGGTTAAAGAAATACCTTAGTGTTAGACAAGCTTTTTAAAGTTAAACTGTTGACAATTAGTTTTAACATCAGAACCGTGCACATTTTTGCATTTTTAATGTTTTAAGTGGTATTGCATGCCTAGGTAAAGTGGTATCCAGTAGGGAATGTGGTAGATAGCAAAGTACCTTCTAAACTTGTTCATTCTCTGATTATTTGCAACTCTCTTTAGTTGCTTTGGGATCACTCGTGTGTGCTTGTGTGTACTGACAGCTGTTAGAAATGATGAACTGGAGCAGTTATGGAGAGTGCCCTTTCCAGAGGGCTGCAACAGCCCACTGTCCCTCCAAGGACTGATTTAAAATTGCAACTGGTTATGTAAAGTGGACACTTAGAGTATTTTTGACAGAAAGCTAATTAAATTCCTGTGTCCCACAATGACCACGAATGAGAGTCTTAGTTTGTTACCACACAAGATTAGAGGGAAAATCCACACATTTGCACAAGAATTAATGCAAAAGGGACCCAGCCCTAACTGAGTGTCAGCAGTATGAGATGCCATCAGTTGTGGGTCCTGCTGCTTTCATCCTGCCTGTGTGAGAGTAAGAACAGGCCTCCAGCCAAGCAAACAAACCCAACAGATGGAATATTCAGGATGTTTGGGCATTCTTTGCTGTTTCTTTGCTTGGGTAGGTACAATACTAGTAAGTAGCCAAATTACATGAGAGGTTAGTCATTGAGTCCATGAATAAACCAGATTTTATTTCCCTGTTTCATAGAAAAAACTGGGCTCAGTGAAAGGAAAACTGTGCCTTTTTCTGTTGTGCTGTTTGGTGGCAGGTACAGCAAAAGAATTTGCCCAATGCAGGGAGTTGGGGAGTAGGTCCAGGCTTTGTTTCCTGGCTTCACTGTCACTGTGCCATCTTGCCAACTCACCTGGTTTTTTGCTTTGAACTTTCAACATAAAAAATGGAGAAAAACCTTATTTTTTGGCAATGTTCTTTTGAGAAAGGTTGCCAAGTACCACGCAAGCTGCAAAACCAACATCTTGTTACTAAGGGGAAACACCCTTGAAGCAACAGTGTGAAGTACCTAATTCCATCACTGTTTCCAGGCTGCTTCCAAGGCCAGACAGATACATATTTTGCCAGAAAATTGTTGGTAAAATTTAATTTTCAAAGGGTTTTTTTCCCAACTAAACTTGAAAAAGCTTTTGTTCTAAATTCAGGCTAATAGCAGTAACAGGAAGGGGCTAAAATGGCAGTGTAAATAAATGGATAAATTAAGTCTATTTTCAGTTATGTGTTGACTTAAAAATTTGAGACTATCATCCCTTACTTTTTTATTCGTGTTCCTATGGTGTTATATTACAGCATTAGCAATCTTTCAAAATCCATGGTATTCATAAAAATAAACTAATTGAAGGCAAAGTGATCTCTAGCACTATTTGTGTTTGCTCATACTTTGTTTTCATGTCCAACGCTTGTGTTGAATCTTGTTTTGTTAGAATAATAAAATATACTCTGACTTGGAAGCTCCACTAACCTTTGCTTTTAAAGTCAAGACTCTTCGCTTCCCTTTTGCTCATTCCTAATTTGCCATGTTTGCCACGTCCTCTTTAGCAAGACTTGTGGTTGTAAAAGGGTGTGGGAGTAAAGGTTAAAGATAACTACTAGGTTTAACAAATATGGTTATTCTTGCCATAAGGATTCACTTCTGAAGTTACTGTTTGATTCATCCTATTTTTAAGGAAGGATCTCAATTGCTTTCCATATTTGTGTCTGAGTTAAAGTTAAAATCAATATACTTTAAGCATTCTGTGTCTCTGAAGACTTCAGGTTGTCAACTGAAGGGCTAGGTTTATAGAGGGAACATAGTCCAGCTGCTGGACTTTATACCAATAAGTAAATATTCAACAGTTCACAGTAAGAACGAGTGAGACTGTGCTCCACTGGTAGCAGTATTTTCTTGTGGGGAAACAGAATAGGGATACATTAATTTCACTTTGTACTCTAGTAAATATTTCAGTGCTTTGAATGAAGTGCATCAGCTCCAAAACAAAACACTGAGCACTTACTTTAGCTTGGTAGTTATTGAATTAATCGGAATCAATGTGGATTCAGATTCAGAAAAAGGGATTGCATTTGAGTTTTTAATAGCAAATATGCTCAAACTGTTTAAAACTGTGTATGTTTTAAAAAGGGGACAACAGCATTTTCTCTTTCACTGTCTGGGAACTTTCCTAGGGCACCAGTTCATTGACAGTTTTGAGAACAGTGAGGAGTTGAATAGCTTTGCACTGTCCGGATTTCTGCAAGCGTATTGGCAGAAAAAGGGAGACTAGAGAAAATGTGAGCCTGCTGCTGAGTGGGGTTGTGGTAACACAGGAAAAGTGTGAGATATTCAATGCCTTCTTCACCTGTCTGTATTAGTAGGATTTGTTTTCAAAAATCCCAGGCCCCTGAGACCAGTGGGAGCATCTGGAGCAATGCAGGCTTACCCTCACTAGAGTAGATCAAAACATTGAAACAAACTGGGCACAAACAAGTCCATGGGACCCAGTGGGCTTCATCCACAAATGCTGAGGGAGCTGGCAGATGTCATTGCAAGGCCAGTCTCACGTACCTTTGAAAGGTCACAGTGATCAGAGGAGGACTAGAAATTCAATGCAGATGCCATATCTTGCTTCAAGGAGAAGAGGGAGGATGTGGAGAACTATAGGCCAGTCAGCCTCATCTCAATACCCAGAGAGGTGTTGGAGCAAATCATTCTGGAAACTATTTCAAAATATATTAAGGACATGGAGATGGTTGGCAATCATCAGTATGGATATATGAAGGGGAAAATTATGCCTGATCAGCCTGATAGCCTTCTTTGATTAAATTACTAGCTCGGTGGACAAGGAGAGAGCAGAGGATATTAATTGTCTTAACTTCAGAAAGGCTTTCATCACTGGCTGTATTCTCATTAACCAACTGCTGACTAGATAAGTAGATAGTGAAGTAGATTGAAAACAGGCTAAAATGCCAGGCTCAAGAGATTATAATCAGTCGTGCAAAATCCAGCTGGAGGCCAGTCACTAATGGTGTACTCTTGAGGTCAATACTGGGGCCAATACTGTTGAACACCCTCATTAATGCTCCGGGATGATAGAACAAGTGCACCCTCAGCACGTTTGACTTGAAGGCTGGGAGGAGTGGCTGACCCACCTGATGGTTATGCTGCCATTCAGAGGGATCTTGGCAAGCTGGATGGATCAGCTGAGAGGAATCTCATGGAATTTAACAAAGGGAAATGCTAAATCCTGCACCAGTTGAGTAATGTCCCCACACACTAGGGGCTGAGGACCAACTGGCTGGGAAGTAGGTTTACAGGAAAATATCTGGGAGCCCTGGAGAACGCCAGCTTGAACATGTGCCAGCAATGTGCTGTGTCCTTGTGGCACAGCTGGACAAGAGTACCCTGGGCTGCATTAGAAGCATTGCCAGTAGGTTGAGGCAGGTGATAATTTCCCCCTACTTGGCATTAAGACACATCTGGAGTGCTAGACAGAGTTCTGGAGTTCCCAATGTAGGAAAAATATGGTTTCACTGGACTGAACCCAGCAAAGAGCCACAAAGATGATTATGGGACTGGAGTGTTTGTCATATAAGGAGTGGCTGAGAGCTGGAGGAGAGAAGCCTGAGGGAGATCTTATCAAAGTATCTAAATATCTAACTTAGGGAGAGTAAAGAAGATGAAGCAATACTCTTAATTGCATTCAGTGAAGGAACAAGAGGCAATAGGCACGAAGTGATCCATAGGATATTGTTTTTAAACAAAGGAAAAAAGATGTTTTTTTTAACTACTGTGGCCATCAGAAAGATGTCCAGAGACACTGTGGAGTCTTCATCCATGGAGATATTCAAAATGCAAGCAGAACCAACCCAGAGCAATCTGGGTTGACTCTGCTGTAAGCAAGAGCACGCACTAAATGATCTCTACAGATCCTGTGATTCTTTGATTTAGGTACTTTAATTCATTTCAACAGCATTTGAGTATTTCTTCCAGGTTCACTGTTTATAAAGAGATTTCTGATGCTTCCAAAGTTTTCCATGCTGATGGGAAATGAATTGTGGGCCACAGGTTCCTGCTGGGGCGTTCAAACACTGCCTATGATAGATCCAGCCGAGTTTATTCTGCATGGCCAAACTATTTCAGTTTGAAATACAAACAAATCTTAAGAAACTTATGGACTTCATAGAATGAAGTGCCACTGCTTAATAGAATATACATAAAAATAGATGGTTTATACTGTGGACATATTATTGCCTCCAAGAAAGAACAAGAAATGTAGATGCACTTATTAAAGTAATGGGACTATTTAGGTAAGCATCAATTAAATAGATCACTAATTAGAAATCTACATACATTTCATTACTCTAACCTCTTGTTTGGTTTTTGGTTGTTTTGGGGATTTTTTTTGTAATTTTGTGATTTATTTGGGTATTGAGAGAATTAAGACATACAAATCAAAGAGTGATAATAGTGCTGTTTAGGTATTTTGTTGAATATACAGTGTTACTATATTTTTCTTTTTTCTCTTTTTAATTTTTAAAAATATAACTAGAGTTACTCATGCAGCATTGTAAAGCATGTCTTCCAGAAGCTACCATAAAGAGCAGCATTACTCCTTGACAGCCTCAGGAAAGGAAAGAGAGTGGGCTTTGCTTTTTCAAAGCCAGGAGCAGGTTCAGCTTGGACACAACTAATGATCTCTACAATAAAAATATGTCACTCACAGAGGCAATCTCTGAAGTGACCAAATCCTGAAACTTTTACAGCTTAAAATCTACTCTGGAGTTTTGCCTAGAGGCTTATTAGTTAGTCTGTGTGCAGAGCACTGCAGATCTGAGTCATAAGGGATCTGTGCTGCTCTGTACTATCTTCATCTTTCTCATTCTCCCTCGCACGTTCTGTGCCAAGCACATGAAACCAGCTCACCAGCAGTACTTGTGCAGTGATGACAGCCTGGTAGCAATACCCTCATAGTCTCTCCCTGATTCACCCATGGTGTCAAGCACAGATAGAAGTCCTATAAACTCATTTATATGCGCTGTCCACCCACAAACTTTATCTCAAGTTGTGTGAGTGCTGAGTCACAGACAGGTAGTTCTTGTTCAAGTCCCAGCTTCATGTAAGCTGTGGGTAATAACAAAAGCTATTTCAGTCTCACAGAAATAATGACTAAGGTACAAATAATTTCCTTACAACAAAAACCCCTTAAATCAATAGAAAAATGCAAAAAGCATGTTCTTGTGAGGAGGACATGCTGATTTGCTCACCCAGCAGGAGCTGTCACCCAGAGAAAGAAATAACTGGTGGATCACATCAATCAGATCACTCTTGTCTGCATCCTTGCAGACCTCATCAAAAACATGTCTAGAGGCCTAGACAGTAAATACTACATTTAGAGAAGATGCATTGGCACTGCCCAAATGTTTATCCAGGTGCACATGAATTCCATCCTGTACTGCAGTCTCTACTGCTTTGTCTGCTACTGATGTTAGGCTTGCCAGCCTTTAGTATTTTCCATCATGTCACCTCATTTACCCCCTGGAATCTTTTTTAGAGACTGGTGTCACAGTGCCACTCTCCAGACCCCAGGCACACGGGACGTGTGAAGAGAAAGGTAGGTCAATTAGCAGGCTCTTGCTCAGTGCTCAACACTGCCCTAAAAAACTCAGATGTCTGCAGATTTATTACTCTGTCTAGCTTGGTTTATAACCTTTCCCAGATAGCACACTTTCAGGAAGAGTCTCTGCTGACTTCCAAAAAGAAAGGTTCAAGTATGGGGATCATTGGCTTATTCCAGTGAACATATGTAAATAAATCATTTAGCTTCTCTGGAAACATTTTGGCCTCTCCTCTTTTTTAACTCTGCAACTGCCCTTTGATTTGTCAGATTCCTGGTCCTGATATACCTGAGGCAAGATTTAATATTAATCTGGATTTGTTTTGTGAGTTGCTGCTCACAGTTTTTTATTGTTCTTTCACTGTGCTTTCCGTTAACATGTTGGTTTATGATCATTCCTGTGGTTTTGCATTTGGAGAAGACTTAAACTTTTGATTTCTAACAATCTACCCCGTGGTGAGGTTATTGTGCCCACTTCCTTTTGCCAGTTCTCAAGACTTTAGTAGATGGCATGCACTGATGCTGTGCTGTGCATCCTTCAGGAATTTCAGCTCCACTGGTAAGAATTTGCTGTTCCTAGCAGCTACCTTTCGTTTCCTCTTCAGAAGCTTTCTCATTGCTATGTCTCTCTCCCTTTTGAAACTGGGTGCAACTGCTGTGAATGCTTGGCCTTTGTCAAGCCTCTGGGAATTCAGGAACAGAAAGCATGAGCTGAAGATGTAGGTCAAGATCTTGCACATAAATGAGGACCAAATGAGGAGCTGCATCTGTTCTGTGGCTTCCCTGTCCCACTGCTCTGTGAAGCAGTATTGATGGAGTCTAATGTAGTCTGTGTTACATAACAATGCTGCAGTGTCCAGACAACATGAAGGTTACATGAAGTACAGTGCTGGTTGTATTTCCCACCCTCTTGGCCCATCTGATCATTCTCAGCAGGCCCTCTCTGTCCTTCTGGTCAGACAGGCAAGCAGCAGACTCAGGACTACATATGCTTAAAGCTGACATTTTGGTGCATTGGCATTCTCATTAATAAATTTCATTATCCCATTACCAGCAGAGGTGAATCCTACCTTTTCTGTATATTTTATATTCTGATACTAAAATGTCCTGCATGTGTGTAGCATGCCATTGCCTTTGTCTAAGACCAGACATTTGATTTCCCTCCACTTATTCATTAGATGTTTAGGATTGTTATAGAGGTATGTGTTGTCCAGTGTTTGTTTCCTCCTTAATTTCCCATTTGAAAGGTATTTTATTTGTTTTTCTTATTTTTTATTTGTATCCCTATTTTTGCTCCCACGCCTCTCCTGCACTCAGAAAGGCACAATTCCCAAACCTTTGCTATGGCATATTGAACTGTGTGTTCCCCACTCCTGCTGCTACTCAGTTTATATCTCAATCAATCACAACCTTTAAACCCCAGTAGTTCAGCCCTCAGTGAGTCCACCATTTCTGTACAGACTCTTTTTATCTCAGAAGTACTCCCAAGCTCAGATCAATCTGGAATTTTGCCCTTTAAACCATTCTCTCATCTACTTGTTGAAAGTTTGCTCCTTCCTGGTCAAACATAAGGCAGTGGGTGCATTTTAGAGATTGCTATTAGTCAGGGATGAATTTTGCCTCCAAAATATGTGAGACCCAAAACTACAGGCTCTTCCCCAGCACTCTTAGGAAATTGTTCTGCTTTGCATGTTTAAAGAAAAAAAAAAACCCAAACAAAACAAAACAAAAAAAAAACCAAACCAAACAAAACAAAGCAAAACAAAACCCAGCAAAACAAAACAAAAAAACCTTTCAAATTTAAAAGAGAGCTCTTCTACCTGAATTAATTTTTATTTGCTTAAAAACCATTTTCCAAATGATAACTGATTTTCTTTGAAATCATTCCTTCAAATGGTGTTTTCTGCAACAAATGTAATGTGGTACAAAATATAATATTATTTGCCAGTTCCCACAATCATAATTTGAGTAATAATCCCACACTGACATGGGAGAACAGCTTTTGAGGAGATGGAACATATAAACTCTGCCAGCAGACCTACGAAAACAAGGCACACTTTCTGTTGGAAATGCACAGTACAGATGTCAGAGAGCCTTTTTTAAAGTGCTGCAGAAGAGTATGATTTATTACTTTGCAATTTCGAGCAGTTGTCTCAATGTTAAAGTACTGCTTATATTATTTTGTCGTTGCTCCAGAAGCACACAGAGATCCTAGCAGGAGTCAAAGCCAAACCAACACCAAGAGAAAGACATTCCCTGCTATCAACAAACATGCAATGTGGATGTGTCCACACTCCTTTCTTTGTCTTACTTCCCAAACCTGTTTATAGTATTTCAGTGGGCCTGAATATGAATGTTTGAATATGCATCAGGGCAGAGCCAGAGGCAGCACTACAGAAGTTGCCACTGTCACATTTGAGTAAAAAAGGAGGCTGATATTAGAAAAAAGGTCTGTAATTCCTTTTATTATTTCTGAAACTTATCTACCGCATGCAGCAGAAGAAACAGAGCAGTCTCTAAAATGCTATGATAACATCTAGGTATTTATTATGAATGGTGACACTTAAAGAGAATCAAATGTAAGGGTCCCTAGCAATAATAAATCCTTCAAGCACAACAAAAGCCTCAAAACTTTGGAACTCATGCCAAAGATTCATACAGAGATTGTAGAAGAGATGTAAGAAATACATATAAACTCCACTGAGAGAGCATTTGATTCCATCTTAAGTTTACTGTGCAATATGACAGTTTCATAATGTGCTGAAAGGTTAGGCCATGCAACTTGAAACAGGAAATCTAGATCAACAATGGAGAAAAGCCATCTTCCTTTGTGTTCCCTTTTTGCTAAAAGCAAAGCATTCTTTGATGTTTAAAAATAACGAAGTCCTCAATATCCATTTAGAAAAACAAGGCAGCAAACAAAGTAAATGTCCATGAAGAAAAGATCATCCAGATGGAGTTAATGCAAAGCTAAATTGAAGTTACTGCTTAAAGATCTCTTTGGATACAGTCTCTCTTTATCCAAATCAGTTGCTGGATGCTTGTCACCTCCCCTTTGCATTTTAGTGACTTTCTTCATAGCCATGCATGGGATCAACTCCATCAAACTAAACTTGTGTATCTAACAAAAAAGAATCATTTGGCTTTTAGCTGCATTTGTCATAGAAGTTGCAATTGTCCAAGTTTTTTCTCCATTAAACTATCTTTAAACATCTCCAGGGCTGATATTTTAGATGATTAGTAGGCGCTTTACTCAAACCAGAGCCACGTTCTAATATTAAACTTAGCAGCAGAGTCTAAGTAGCACTGAAATCTTTGTCTGCTGGCTGCTTTGGGGGTACCATCACCTTCTTGGAGAGAGTCCTCTCTCTCAGGAAATAACTGCTCCTGTAACTCTTGTAAGCTTTCATGTGGCTGTTGGGTTTAATTTGGTTGATTTTTTTTTTTTTTTTTTTTTGGTGTTTTTTTGTTTTTTTTCTGTAAGGACTTAGGTATTGTAAACGCTCATGTTGCAAGGTTAAAAATGTAATAAATAACTAGTGATCCCTGCCCAGATGTCCCAGCTTCAAAGTCATTGCTGGAGGAAGCAGAGAAAAGCAGAAGTTACCATCTCCAGAACCTCTTCCTACTCTCATGAGATGCTGTAGGTAGCAAATCCTTTTCCACCATTCCCTTTGTGCTCACTGGCACATGTGGATGCACTCAACTTAGCCAGAAAAACTGGATTACAATGTGTTGAATGTAAAAGGAGGAAGGTTGCTCATGCAAAGTATCTATTTCATGTGGTGAGCAGAACAGAGATGAGGTGGAGATTTATGGATAGACAGGTGTTGACACTTTCTACAGGCATTGCTATTGTTAAAAACATATGGGCATAAGGGCAAAAAAAACCTATCCGTTGATAAGAAACAAAGACTCCTGCTAGAAATACAAGGCTCTTAGTCATGATATTGGCACCTTGAAAGCCTCTTTGTTTGGAAAGGCAAAGTAGTCTTCTTGGAAGCAAAAGGCTGCTGTGCATTACTGTGAGCTCTGTGGTTGGGCCCTCCTGTATCTGAAATTCTGTATTTGGTTACCTCTACAGGCATGTTTGAAATTTGCTCAGCCAGAAGCTCTGCCATGAAGTGAGCTGTAGGTATTCATGGGGGTGTATAAGGCTTCTGACTTGCAATACAGAAACTGCTCACTGATTATGCTGAGGAATGGCTGCTGTGCAGCTCACATTAAATGCAGAAGCCTCATTAATAAAGGACAAGTCCTGTAAGAAGAAGGCTTTGGCATTGTTACAACTTAGATAAGCTTTAATACAACCCACTTTTGCAATAAGAAAAAACTCTAATACAAGTTCCACAGGTTATCACATAACATACACCAAATTTCATTTTTTCCTGCATGTTCTTTTGAAAATTTTGGTTAGTGGGCTCACCAGGGCTGTACATTTTGTATCTCCTCTTACATTAATGTACAACAGAATTTAGGGACATGGACATGAACCCACAACTGGAACTAAGAGGCACCAATGCAAACTGCAATTTTTCCTATTCTTGGGCATTCTTTAATTTTTGAGCCAGGATCAAGGTTTGAGTCTGTATTATCAAAGATAATATTTTATAAATGAATAAACAAAAAAGGAGCTGAAATCAGAAGTGTGTATCTGAAAGAATAAGTTTCATATGTTAAGATACCTTAGAGATTCTCCCCTCTATTAATACATATATTTGCTGATATATGTGTGGTAAGTAGGATGCTGGTAATTTCAGAATTGCTGGTACGTGTCCAGTAAATTTGCGCTGGATGCTATCAGTTCCAAAGTGAAACTCTACTACTAACCATTCCCAAACTGGGACAGTCAGTACATTGATAATAACACACATTTGGAAAGATTGATGGGAATGCAGGGTTCACACCTGCTTCTTGTTTTATTTAAAAAGAGACACACCATCCCACCACATATTTAATTTTAGTTTCAACAGCTTGCTTTTGTATCAGGGTCACCAGTGGGGAATTTCTGTTTTCCATTCTCTGTATGGAGACTTTAAAACTTTGCTTTCCTGAAAATGAATTATTTCTGGTAACACAAATTTGATTTTGCTACATCTACAGACTCCTCTCTTCCTGAACCTGACTTCTGATTTTTCAAATAGCTCCTGCCTTGGCAGCCATGTGTTGCTCTGCAGTTTCCAGCAGGAGAGAACATTTGTTAACTTGCAGGTGTCTGTTTTTGTTCAGTGCATTTCCACTCAATTCCCAGCCCGGCATACCCTCAAATCCTGTGTCCCCAGGTGTACACATTCCTACATGATGGGCACACTGGAAGCATATAAACAGACTGCACATTGCATTTCCCATCTTTATGTAAATTTCGTATTTCTTTCCCTGAAAATTGGCTCTTCGAAGTCTAATCAAAATAGGTTTTCCTAGAAAAAATAATGTGTTTTTTTCTTGGGACTTTGCAAAACTTTTTTTTAAACAGCTGGAGCTTGAGCTATGCAGCCTGTCCAGGTAAGCATTGAATCAGACAGCATGTAGCCATAAACTTGCTTTCCTTTCACTTAGTTTCTATCAGTTTTCCCTTCAGTCGCTCTTCCTCCTTCAGGCCAGCTGGTTCTCGCCATGTAGGTTTCTGTAACTTCCTGTAGCCACCGGCAAAATTTTCTCAGCAACAGTTTCTTCAACTGCGCAGTGCCATCCCCTCCTCCTCCATCCCCGGCAAGGACGGGTCAGACAATTGCAATTTTGGCAGCCCTGCCTCGGGGATGGCACGTGGCCCCGCGGCCAGAGGGGATCAAGGATCGCAGCGTGATGTGTATTATTTGTACCATTTCAAATATTTTACTTCAGTGTGTTTGTTAATTTTAGATTATTCTATTCACCTTTCGCCTTTTCTTCACTTCTAGCAGTTACGCGTTCCCCTTTTCCCCCAAATGAGCTACTAAGGAGTTTGTTTGGTTTCGGTTGTTTTTTAGTTTTAACTTTAATGACCATGCGACAATTCGATCTGTTTTCCAGTTTTTCTTCGGGTTTTCCACTTTTTCTTTTTTAATTCCTTTCTTTTTTTTTCCCGCTTACTTTTCCTCTTTTTTCTCTTCCTCCCCGCCTTTTCCCTTCATCTCCACTCTCACGTTTTCGCTCGCGACTTCACAGCCCCGCTCCCGCCGGGCCGACCCCGCCTCGCCGCAACCCCGGGGGCCGCTTTCCTCCTGGCAACAAGTGACGCGCGCGGGGCGGCCAATGGGGCGGAGCGGCGGAGCGGCGGGCGCGGCGCTCGGGCACGGCGAGCCCGGCAGCG
>VZSE01003118.1:507053-645330 GCA_013398275.1 Promerops cafer | reverse complement strand
CGCCGCCCCGCCGGCCGCGGCTGCCACGTTCCCGGTGCCCACGGTGCCGGGGCCGCCCCGGGCCGGGCCGCGGCCTTTGGCCTGACAGCTCGGGGGCAGGAATCACCTGAGCCGGGCAGTTCCCGGCAGCGCGCCCCGCCGTCGCTGTTAGCCGCCGCTTCATGCGCAGTGAGGCGGGGAAGGAGGCTCGCCTTGCCCGACAGGAAGCAGGTGGAAAAGTTTCACGTCGAGCAAATTCTTGTAAGCTAAAGCCACTAGCCTAGTCAGAGCTTCTGGCAAACAAGCTGAGCTCTTCGCGAAGTTGCACCTCACGTATTTTTTATATCCTATGATAGTAACAGGCTCAGGTTGGTAGCAGAAGATGTCACTAAAACTTCATGGCCAGAGCGTTGAACTGGAGTAATTATTAATAAATTGCTGCACAGAGAGATTTGGTGAGACAACATCAGCTGTTTTTCCAGGGAAATTTTAAAAAGTGATTTTCGACTTGGTATTAGCATGAGGGTTGTGGAGACAAGTGAAAGAAGATGTGAGAAGAGGCTAAAAACTTGTTACAAGAAACAAAAAAAAAAGAGGAAGAAAGTCGTGAGGAAAAAATAAAAAGTAAAAGCAGCTATACTGCTGAAAAAGCACAGGGTTAAAGGATACCACAAAAGCAGGTTTGGTTGTTAAAATGTCTGAGTTAGTAGGATGAAAGGGACAGTTGGTTGAAGTGTGCTACTTAAAAAAAATCACTGTAGTAGGTGAGTGACTTACAGATTGTTCTTTACAGTGTGACCAGCTAGGTACTATTTAAATACTGTTTGGCACTTACAGAGTGGAAAATTCATGGGTATACTGGGAACTGGTGGTAAAATTCACTGCGTAACATCACTGAATAGTTTCCTTCCTGTTCAGCCAAACCTATTAGTAAGTCATAACAAAAAAGCACAGTAGGAATGTGATCGACAGTGCATTACTATTAAATACAAAATACTACTCAGCAGATTCCTTATTTAAGCAGCAGAATAATAGCCTTGTGCCAAGGTCCATTTCAGCCTGATTAGTGAAAGTTCTGTACTGTGGAGCCATCTTTATTGTGGCATAGAACTAGTTCTAGGGCATTTTTTTCATGTTTTGCTTAAACCTACTGCTGCTTGTCAGAAGTGTTCTTATACTGGCAGAGGTGTTAGCTTACATTAGTAGGGTGATCCATATACTTTTTAAATGGTATACTGTGCTTTATCAACTTTAATTTTTCTCTTTAATCACAAACTATGCCAGAACTGAAAATGAAACTCATCACAACTGAAAATGAAACTAGGGTCCCTATATAATTTTAAAAATTATACTCCTAATCTGTTGAGTGCTGTCTTTGGTGGGATACTCATTCTAAAACTTTCTCCTAAAAGTAGTGCCAATTAACTTAGTAGTACTGCAGTTGCACTCACAAACTGGTTCAAATGTAAACCTCTCATGCTGTGTATCATACATGATACACAGTTTAAAAGAAAAGTGCTTAGTAAGTGAAGATTATTATTAATTATATTTTATGGTGTGTGTTACTGTGTTTGCAGATAGGCATGAAGACAAGATTCTTTAACCAGTAAGCTGGCAAATTAATCAGGGGCTGATGCAATCGGTATATGTTAAATATAGAGGAAGAATTCTTATCACTAGAATTGGATTCAGAAGTCTCATTTTGTTTCTCCTTATTTTACAAAGCCTTGGAAAGAGCTCTTTACCCCCAGAAGTTAAGACTCACTGAAGAGCAGGAAAATGCATTGAGTGTGGCTTCTGCAAAAAAGGTGGTTTAACATACGAACAGCAACGACTGCTTCTCTGAAAGCATTTCTCAGAATGCGATTACCCTTTTAAAAATGAGCTTCCTGTGAAAATGATACTGAATCACAGCCATATGTTTGTTCTTACACAGGCAATGATGCTTTTACCATTCGCCATGACAAACAGAACAAGTGCATACAAGTTAAAAACTCGCTGATAGTCATAGATGACTGCAGGGCCACAAATGAAACTTTATGGAAATGGGTATCCCAGAATCGCCTCTTTCACTTGGGGTCCAAGCAGTGCCTGGGACTTGATATATTCACCAAATCAGTGTCTCGCCTGAAAATGGTTGATTGTAACTCAGAATTAATGCTGTGGTGGCGATGTGCTGATGCTTCCATCGTTGGTGCATCTCAGTACAGAGTAACCATCAAGAATAACTATGTGACTGCAAGCATAAATGCAACGGACCAGTGGAAAAGCAACAATTCCTCCAGTGATATATGTCAGTATCCCTACCATGGTAAGTAAGTTTGCACTTAGAAGATTGTGTATTTGTTAAGGGCTTTTTGAGTGTGTCTGTGCCAATAAGTTCTTAAAATTAGCTATGTAGAAAGATTGATCAGTAAAGCAATAGAATGTTGTGCTGTAGAGAGAAACTTTAAAGAAACTTTTAATAAAAAATAACAGCACCTTTTTACTTGTGGATTGTTAAGAGTCCTTGTTCTGTAGGACTCCGCAAAGCACCTATATTTCAATAGGACAATGAATTATCCATGACTTACCAGGATGGGGGAGACAAGTTTCTGCTGTTTCTCAGAAGAAAAAGTACAGGAAAATATTTCTCAGGGTTTTTTGTTTTGGTTTTTTTTTTTCAGTTCTGGCATTGCTGTATATTATCTGTAACAAGAAGATGTGGTATTTTAAGACCACAGGTGTGATTTTCTTGCATTTAGGTTAACTGTGTCTGTACTGATTTGCTGCACTTTCCATGTCTGAGCAAGGGGGATGTATTTGCTTCTTTTATTTTACTTGTTTTTCCCTTTTTGTTTTTCTGCAGAAATTTATACCAAAGATGGCAACTCTTATGGTAAACCCTGTGAGTTCCCCTTTCTGTATAACAAGGTGTGGCATCATGACTGCATTCAGGATGAGACACACACGGGCGGGAAATGGTGCGCCACTTCTGAAGATTATTCTCGCGATGGAAAATGGGGAATCTGCTTACAGCCAGGCACGTTGGGTTTCTAAATAGACATCCTAAAAGCATTCTACACAGCCCCACCTGTGTGTGGCTGTTAAGCTGTGTAAATCTTTTCTGTTGCAGCGTTGGCTTACACTGCAAATATTTGTGATGACCGATATAACAATCAATAGACCCTCAGTATTATATTCAAAACTTTTTCTTTTGAAACTTTTTGAAACTACAGTTGTAGTTACAAGTACCTTCTGCTTCCTTTAAACAGAGGATGGTTGTCATGTTATCTGGGAACATGATCCAGGGTCTGAAAATTGCTACCAGTTTAATACACAGTCTGCTCTTTCTTGGAAGGAAGCCTTTATTTCATGTCAAAGGCAAGGAGGAGATTTACTTAGCATCCAAAATGCATCTGAATTAAGTTACATACAAGGTAATTATTCACATATGAATATTGGGAAATCTTTATAGACGCAGCACTTTAGTTTCTGTCCTAAATCTCTGGGTCAGAAGTTGATTGTACTTTAAATATTTTTGCTTTCATTTGTGTAGTAAAACTAAGGTGCTAATCTCATTTTAGGGATTTATTTAAATTTATCTGCATGATTTCATTATAGCAGTTAGATGTTGTTCATATTGTTAATGAGGAATATCCCCAAAATCTTAAACACAGGCCAAAGTGGCAGTTGGTGTTTTAGCAGCATGTTACTCTCTTGTTATGAAATTGTCCTCCTTGATATTCAGTCTTGATCTGTAGAAATTATCCAAGTGCCTTTGGGACTATAAAACTAAAGGAGAAACATCTGAAGACACTGGGAGGGAAGGCTTGTGTGGATTAATTCCTCCTCAGTTCAAGAAAGTTTGCATGTCCAGTTATAGTTGCAGTCTTTCTTTCCTGAAATGCATGCCATTTCAGAATGCATTTTCAATTTAAAGGAGACCTATAAAGGATGAGCATTTTATACTAATTGTTTCCTTTAAAAAAAATATCTCTAGGCAAGGATGACATTGCCGAGATCTTCTGGATTGGTTTAAATCAACTGGATGTTTCTGGTGGTTGGCAGTGGTCAGATCACAAACCTTTGAATTTTCTCAACTGGCATCCAGGTACTGATATTTTTGGTGGTATTGACAATATTCTCAACAGTAACTAGTATTACATTTTTTCTATCTCATTCAATTTTTAGAAGCATCTTTTCCTCCTAGCCAGCAAATCTCTCTGTTCTCATTTTATATTTACTGCTGATCAGGTTAATAAATCTCTAAAAAAGTAAAACTTAAATAGTATTTTTGAAGTCCATTTTAGTAAAGTATCCACAGCTTTCCTAGCTGCTAAATTTCTCCTCCCACTGACAGAATGACACTGATTTCCCCCAAATATTCTGATTGATTGTGTTTGTGCATGTTACTTAGAAGCTTAACTTGGATTTTTTCACTTCAAGGTTGCTTAAATTTGTTTCAAGGTGAAGATGACAGAAGTACAAAACGCTTGAAAAACCTTTTTTAATTAGTCCGAAGATGCTAGTAAGATTAGTGAGACTATTTGGAGTTTTCGGGATGAATTTGTAATGTTCTCACAAATATTTCATGAATCTATGTGTATATGAGAATCCCAGAGTAATAGTCATCAGGAATACTGAAGCTAATGTTCTGTCATTCAAGCTGAATTTGACCTTTTTTATGTGGAATTCTGTTTTTTCCTTTAGTTTCTAGAATAGTGCTGCAACTGGAATTCTGCGAAAAGTTGAGAAGTGGTTTCTGTTACTTCTTTGATAGCTTTGCTAATCTGTGAGATTTTCCAAATGTGCTCTGTCTTTTGGGAAAGTTAAAACTTTGCTGCTTGTACTACTGCAGATGACTGCACCTTCTTCTGGAGCTGTGACCACTCTGTAGGACTGTAATGCAGAGTTAGAGGCCAGGCTGTCCTGAGATACAGTGGCATAATTTAGTCTGCAGTCATGGCAGACATATTCATGTCTACCCCTCTTGTGAAAGTACTTACTGGTGCCTTACAGGAATTTTGATACCTGCAAGTTGAGCCCATTCCTATTCCTTTCACTTTTTACCCCTCTGAAAAGACCCTGTCCCTGTCCTACTGTTCTCTTTCATGGAGAACTGAGATTTACCCTGAGCCTTTTTCCTGTGAGCCTGAACTAACCCAGTACAGGGGGAGCTGAGATGCTCTGTGTAGGTCACAGCTTGGGTTTGCATTGAGGCTCAAAGAAAAAGTAAGTCAAAAAGTTTAATTAGAAAGGGGCTCCAAGGGAAGCTGAAGACTGCAAAAAAGAGTTATTCTCTGTGTTGTTTCAAATCTGGGGCCTTGTTTAAGGTTTCTGTTATGGTAAAGGTTATGGTTAGCATTGAGAGAAAGTTCACAACTGTTTTTGGAGTGAGGGTGGAATGGGACTGCCAGAGGAAACTGAGGGCTGCAAAAATGGCTCTCCCCTGAGATATTTCTAGTCTGGGAAAGTGCTCAGCCAAGGGTTTCTTGTATTGTAAATAGAACATTCCTCCTGGTTCTATGATTAAACATTGGAAAAGAAGTCAAGATTCCTTGATTCTGAAACTTTCTTTCTTAGAAAAAACATTCTGTGGGACCTGTGCTAGGACAGCTGCCCTCAGTTGATGCAAATCATGTTCTTCAAATACAAGGTGCCATACTATCCAGAGTGTTATTCTTGTATTGAAAACCAGTAGTAAAAAGAAGCAGTCACTGCCTTACTGTTTGATAACTTATTCTGTTGTGTTTTCATCTGTTCCTGTCCGTAGATATGCAGAGTTTATCCCCACTGGATGGGATGAGTTGTGTGGTGATGAATGCTGCTTCAGGTCAGTGGCAGAGCTACCACTGTGGGACTCAGCTTCCATATGCTTGCAAGAAGTCACTCAATGAAGTTCCGAGCATTCCAGGTAGGACAGTTTGCATTTTTGAGTTTTGTATGTTAATATGAGTATAATGTTCACTTATGGAGTCTTTTTTTCCCCTCCCAAGCCATTTCAGGCATCTCTGCCAAAACATTTTCGCAAAAGCTTTGGGTTTTTTAGCAGAGCAGAAGCAAATTCTGTTTCTTCAGTGTCAAGATGATGCATCATAAGCAGTTTTCATTTTTTGCAGCTTTCTCACACATAAAGCATTTTGCAGCAGTCCTGCCCTTTTCATCACATTTTCCTCCATGGCTTGTGCCTTCTTTCATGTATTACTGGAAGTCTGGAACTGGCAGTTGCATCCCAAACCTTTCCACCTTTGCTTTAAGCCTGTTTCTCTCACTCTTGGTGTGTATTGACATAAAATGGGACTTACCTGGGTCTTGGATCAAAGTCTGTTGAATTCAAATAGAAATCAGATAACCTTACTGTCCTCTGAAACCAGGCCAAGCACTGAAAATCGGAGTGCAGGAGTTGGTAGTTTGCTCAGTGTGTAATCTTTGCTAGACCCATAACAGCTCTTATAAGATAATAATTCCTTTATTCTGACCTACACACACACACAGAGGCCTTCATTGTTTACAATGTCCAGCTGTGACATATAACTGCTTCCATGCTTTTGGCCATTTATCTACACCTGAATGTCCAACCCTTCCCATGTCCATGACCTCTTCTTCTATGTGTGCTTTGGCCTTACCCAGTTCCCAGGGCTCCAGTTTGCAGGGCTGTCCTGCAAAAACTTTTACTAAAAAGGTAATTGTTCTTGAATGTGACAGGGAGGACTAGAGGATAAGGGGTGTGGAGTGTCTCTGGCTAAGGCATGTTCTTTCCAGCTCCCCCTGGAGAAGTGTGTGCATTTGAAGTAGAAATAGTAATCAGTTTAAATTTAACTTAACTGGTTCAAATTTTGCAGTGATGCTCTGAAAGCTAGTTGTCAGTTAACAATTCTTGTTTGTTCTCTGGCTCCTCAGTGGGGTATGTAGAGTTATTACCAGTGTTTATATAGTGTTTTATTCATTAAAAAACCAAAATTCCTGTGGTTGGAGTATTTTATAGTGTGTTTTGAACCAAAAAGGCTATTAGTATATACCTTTTCAGCATCCATTAAAACTAGTTAGAATTCTTGAATATCTTGAGAAGAAAAAAAATGTTTAAAACTAAGCAGTTGTTGAGTTGTGTGCTTCTTTGCTGCAATGAATCAACTTGATTTGTCTTCAGTTGCTTTTGAAATCTTGCTTACAATTACTTTTGAACATTTCACTTACACTAAGACCAGCTTAATGTAATGCTATCCTGCTTTTTACTTAAACTCCCACTAAGTTCTTTCTCCTTCTACCTGCTTCATGGCCCCAGAATATTATGAGTTCTCCTAATGCTGCATTGAAGTCTATTTGTTTGACTAAGCTGTGACCCTTTCTTACATGAGCCCTGAAGGGATGTAAACACATTGATTGCTGCCTTCTGGCTATTTTCAAGGTGCTGCTGACTTCAAAACCATCCCCTTGCACTAGGCAATGGAAAACAAAAGCCTCTAATTCCATTTCTCTTCATTATTAGATTTTTGGAGACACTTGGATACTCGCTGTGATCCGGGCTGGTTCCCCCACGATGGCTTTTGCTACATGCTGATAAACACCCAGGCACCTTGGAGTACAGCAGATGAGTTGTGCAAAGCAAATGAGAGTAACCTCATCAGCATTCACTCGTTAGCAGATGTTGAAGTGGTTGTTACAAAGCTTCATAATGGTGAGCTGGGGTAGTTGTAAAGGTCAAGTACCAAGTGCTGCACACCATAAACTACAAACTACTTTCCATGTTCTAGCATACAGTTGTCATAACCTCTAGTTTTTAAGTGTGAATGTTAATGCTGAGCTTGTACTCAGGCTAGTGTTGAATGTTGCTGTGCAGATCCAGGCTCCCTGTGTTAGGACTTGTTCTGGTTCAGTCTACTAATTTGTTTGCTTACTGGGCTAACCTACTTCTAGTTTTTTAATACTTTATGCTTAATTTGCTTGTTCAAAGAGAATAGTAGATAGTTGGGTCAATATTTTGACTGCTGAGTCGCTGAACTAATAAATAGCATCAGTAGTGTTTGATGTTATGTCTTTGCATACACTCTAAATTTGGTTGAGGGTTTTTTGCTTGTGTGTTCATTGTTTCTGTTTGTTTGTGGTTGGGTTTTTTCCTGTTTGTTCCTTCTCTGTGAAACTTCTCACAGTCATGTGAGTATAAGTTAAGAAACAAGATAACAAACATACATTATGGTTGTGTCAAATACCTTTTCTCACTGTAAGAAAAATAGTATCACTATACTGCTGCACAGTCTTTTTCACTGCTGCGCAGTATGATAAAAAATTTAGTTTTGCTGATAACACATTGCTTTCCTATTAGTTTGAATATTGTATTGAAATGACAGTGTTGTCCTAATTTTAAATTACAGATGCTGAAGAAGAAGTGTGGATGGGTCTCAAGAATGACGATGTGCCAACCTTGTTCAAATGGTCAGATGGCTTGCCTGTGGTTTTTACCTACTGGGATCAGAATGAACCAAAAGTTCCCTTTAACAGCACTCCTAACTGCGTGTCATACTCAGGCAAGGTAGGAATACAATGTTGAATTTGGTTGTTGGTTTGTATTTTTTTCATCATAGCAGAGGCAACATTGGTGTGTGTGAAACTCAAGGAGGGGAATAAAGCAGATAGCTGATCTTATTTCTGGAATAATCTTTAAAATACATTTTTCTACAAGAAAATTTCTTAAAATTATTTCGCTAGAACTTTGTAGCTGTGTAGTGCAAAGAATGGAAGAAATTACTCTTAGCTCTGAGACTACCACAATGTTGGCCAGACAGTTGGCCTTGTCGCTCTGTATTTTGGGTTTCTGTATTCTTGCATGTCTCTGGCAGAAAGGTAGGAAGGAAGGGATATCTGGGTTCAGTCATCTCCCCGACCAATTTGGGTCACTCAGTCTGAGGATGGAACATTCTAAAAAGGGTGTTGGTGAAGGAAGGAGGTCACTAAGAGTGGGAAGCAGGCTGTATCCCATCCTGCAGATTCATTAGAAAGTGGAGCACGTATTTGCCTGCTGTGTCATCAGCCTGGCACTGGAGCTTGCACTCAGCTCCTCTGAGCTACTTCCACATTAAGCTGAGCACGCGCCCTGCACCCATTCCCTTTCTGGTCTAACAGAGTTGGCACCACCCTGGCCTTTTCTTTCCTTTCTGGATGTGATGCAGAATCATCCCATCTCCATGTGTGTCAACTTTCTCTCTCCCTTCCAAACATTTACCTGTGCATATAATCCAGGGCATCCCACCCAGTATCTATACTGGAGGCTTTTTAGCTTTCTCGCCAATGGAAACAGCCCCTACAAACATACAAATTGAAAGATTGTTAGAATTTTAAATACTTTTTTTTTCCTTTCATTCTCACAGCTGGGACAGTGGAGGGTCAACTCCTGTGAAGAAAAATTGAAATATGTTTGCAAGAAAAAAGGAGATATTTTGAATGAAACAAAATCAGATGGAAGTTGTTCATTCGAAGAGGTAATAGGAAGCCTCTATTTCTTTTATTGTCATTTGGCTCAGAAACTTTCTCGAAGTCATTTACTTCCTCTACTTCCATTTCTTTCTTGTCCGTTCAGTAAAGTCTGTGAAACATTTTATCTGGAAAAGCACATTTATATAGAATAAACCAAATTTCACATTCCCCTAAGCAGGCTCGGGATGTGTTATCAGTCTGTTTATTGATGCAAGTATTATGAGCTTGGACGCAGGAGAGGTTGTGTTTTATTTACTTATTTAAAAGAAGTTGATTTTATTAGAAATGTTACTGATAACACCATTTGTTCGGTTGTTTTTGCTCATATTATGTTTTAAAAATTAGGATAAGCACTTTTCAACATAAAGATATGCAGAGATTGTTAACTGGGTTTGTTACACTTTACTGGCTCTCACTTTTGTTCTATGACTTGAATAAAGGTGGGGGCTTTTTGGTTTTTTGTTTGTTTGGGTTTTTTTAAAAGTATGACATCTTACGGCTTAAATAAAGCTTTTGTCTTTTGAACTAGCCTGGGATGGTATTGCTAGCTGCTTCAGAGTTATTTGGTTCAGTTTTGTGTGGCATATTCTTGCAACAGGAAAGATTTTTACCCCTTATCTTTTTTTCTATGTGACCTTTTTACCCTGTCTTTTCAGAGACTTCTAGCATGTAGAGTTACAGCTTTCTGTGCTGTTCAGACACCAGTGGCATTGCTAGGCTAGAAAATAGTTAACACATTAATGTTTCTTGACATTTCAGTGTAAATATGAGGAGAAATGTTTGAATAATAGAGAAATTTTGTAAGTTCACACATTTTCAGTATCAAGTATCTTTCTCAGAAGTAAAGAAACACTGGTGTATGCCTTCCTAGTATTCTTGTGTTTGAATCCTGGCGTTGGTGGAGCAGCATGAAAACTCCTATTGTTCTGAATAGGACTGGGCTGTTGCCCTTGTGTTTCTCTCTGTAAATGCAAATAGTAGTCAGAAGACTCTGCCCAGGCGAGCTAAAACAGTGGTGTATTTTATTCCTGTGGCTGCATTATTTTTTACAACTGAGAATCTGAGAGCTGATGATAGTGGACCTTGTGTGTGACACAGTGCATTTCTTTCTTGTATATGCTGTGCCAGCTTGTGGGCACCAGCCAGTGTTGGCAATGATTTATTTTCTCCTGTAGGTAATGCCTAAATTAGGTTGTTTTGTATAAATGTGGTTTTTGTTCACTAACCAGGGATGGGAGAGACATGGAAACTACTGTTACAGGATTGATAAAATGGAAGTTTCATTTGGAGCCCAGTGCAATCTTACAGTGATGAACAGGTAAAGCACATTTGTAATTTATGAGCAGACTTAACATCACAATCCTGGAGATAAAATCAGAGATTAAAACTGCTGTGTGATAACTAATGGTTTATAAAGAAAAAGTAGAGAGAGAATTGCTTTTGCCAAGAACTAGAAAGCCGTGTTTTCAACAGTGTGACAATGATAAACCTGCAATGTGAAACCTTCTTGGAAGTATGAGAATTCCCAGCCTGCTCACCCCGTGTTGAATATGGGACTGTCTGGATGACTGCTTGAACTGACTCATATAATATCCCTGGTTTTTAAATTGTCTCAGTAGTTTGGTATCTTTCAAATATTGACTCCAATTAATCTGTGAATTTTCAGATTTGAACAAGAATTTATTAACAGTCTAATTAGAAGGCACACCAAAGTTGAAGAAAAGTACTTCTGGACTGGTTTGCAGGATATTAGCCAGTCAGGAATATATTCCTGGGGTACAGTGAATGGGGAAACACCTGAAGCTGTGACATACACTAACTGGAACTCCATGCAACCAGGTAAATTTGAAAACTAAAAACACATAAAAATACTGTCCTTTTACATTGAGCAAGCACTGGAGTACCATGTTACAGAACTTCAAGCATGGATTAAAGTAGTAATTCACAGTTATTTCGGGGGTTTTTTGAAAACCAGCCAATGGTTTTAAATGTGGTTTTGGTGGCTTTAATTTTAGAGTTTTCAGGAGGATGTGTGGCCATGTCCAGTGGAAATTCTCTTGGAAAGTGGGAAACTAAGGACTGTAAAACCACTAAAGCGTTTTCTGTCTGCAAAAAATATATTGGGAAGCCCAAAGAGCCAGAAGTGCTCCCAAAGCCAACTGATCCCTGTCCCCCTGGATGGCATAATGGATCCGGCCTTGCCTGCTACAAGGTAAAATGTTATTCCTGTTTGATGTTAATTGCTCATTACTGTCTTGGAGGAAGTGAGTGATCAGCCATTTTGTGGGCATAGCTGCTCTGGAGGGCATTTTAAAGGTGCTCCTCACCAGGAGAGGGAATTGGTGTTGATTCAGGTTGACTGCCTGCAGTTACTGTCCTGCATCATTCTCTGCTGTTCCTGGAAGGAGCATTGTGCCTCTTTCTGTGGGCAGCTGAGTGGGGCAACAGCACTGGCCCTGTGCTGCTGTGTCAGGAGCCTGATGCTGTCAGAGGGTGCTGTGCCTGTGTCCTCCCTGTGCCCTCAGGCATGCACAGACACCTGGATAGGGAAGGGAGGGCACTTTGCATCACCTTCCTTTCTGTACTCTAAGAGTAGAGATAGGAGAGGTAGGATTTCCCTGGTTTGAATATGGATATATAAAAACATTCAGCCTCAGTTGTATTTTACTGTTTTGAAGTGAGTAGTGGAAGCAAGCAGCTGTGCTGTTTAGATGGAGTGGCTTAAACCAATTTTTATTTAGAAATGCAGGCTTTTCCACTCCTATTAAAAATTAAATCAAGTCAAAACTGAGGCTGTTCATTGGATTATTTATTCATTATTTTTGACTCTGTGTCTGCAATGAACTGTTTCTTGTAAACAGCTCATGTAGCAGAGTGGGGAAACCCAGCTTGAATAACAAGGGTGTGGGCAAGCATCCCAAAGGGATAGGTCTGTGCTGCTGTGCAGCATAGCTGTCCCGTAGGTGATGGACATGACAGCTGGCCCTGGCAGATTCTCCACAACTGCTGTTGACCAAATGCAGCATGTCTGTGCAGAGAGATCCAGCTGATGGGAATTGACTTGGACTGAAACCAAGGGGATCAAGTGGATGTGTTAGCTGAGGTGTATGAGCCAAACTTGCACCTCAGACGCATACAGGTTGCCCAGGGTGTGCCAAAGAACTTTCTTCACACGCAGCACTTAAGTGAACCCAGTTTCTTTGAACATTAGGCTTTATAGTTCACCATAAATTTGAAAGAACAACATCCCTTAAAACTTAAAACTTGACTTGCAGTTATGGAATGAGCTGGCTGGTGGTTTCTAAAATCTTTCTGGTAAAGGAAAACAGAGAAAGTGTCATGTGGAATATGATATGTTTGAAACAAATTTTGTCAGCTAAACTTCAGAGTCTGGCTGTTGTCAAACAAATGGAAAGAAAAATTGTTAAAAAGTCAAATTCTTTCCCTATGAAAATACAAGTTATTAAATCTCAGGTGGCCATATTTTAGTAAAACAGGAGTGTTTTAAAAATACTGCCTCGTGTCCTTTTCTGCTCTGACATTTGGCTGTTGTGAAGTTCTTCCATAGTGAAAGAGTGCTGCGAACCAGGACCTGGGAAGAGGCAGAAAGGTTCTGTGAAGCCCTCGGAGGCCATCTGCCTAGTTTTAGCAACTCAGAAGAAGTCAAGGCCCTTCATTCTATCCTGAGAAAAATGATCAGGTAACAAACTAGCCATGTTCTAAAATTTTGATTCTCCAGTGGATCGCAAATGCTGCTGCTGACCCCAAATGGCAAATATGAGATACTGTGTGACACCTATGTTTCCCACAGAACAGCTAGATTTGGCATTTGAACTGCTTTGCTGGAAAATGTCAAGAGAGTATAGCTTGGGCAAATATTTCACATTGCTAGAGGCAGCACAGGAAGAGAAATTTATGTAATGGAAGATACTCAAAGCAAATCTAAGTCTGTTTTTATAATACATTTTTCCTTCTCTGTGTTGAATTTTGGCACACCTAGATGGTAAATGTACCTATTCTTTACTGGCACATTCTTTAGAGATGAGTTGTTATTTCAGTTTTTCAGCTACGTTTCATTTTTATTCATTAAATTCTTCCTGACTAAACTGCGTGCTAACTTCTGAAAATGTGAATAATGTAGTGTCCAGCAATCTGGTTGGCACAGATCCTATTTGGCATAGCTGCACTAACACTGTATGGGCATTAGATGGGTGTGCTGAGTGTTCTGGTATCAAAAGATGAAATGCTAAATAATTTATGAGTTTAAAGCTTTATTTTTAATCAAATGAAGTGTCACTGCAAAGCTTTACTAGGGATTGGTGTGATGTCAGATCTTTGTGTAATATGTTTTTTTTTGATTGACAGTCTTTTTTCAGAACTTTTGCCTGCTTAAACTCAAATGATGCCAGTTATGTGATGCAAATTTTTTCATCAACAAACTAAACCAGGATTATTGCAGAAGCTGCCAGCATACAACACTGTGATTAAATTTTTAAACCTGATGACTAAAGAGGTGCCTTCTTGAGAAACCAGTGAACTTTTTTTAGAAGTGCACAAGTCATGAAAATTACTCAGTGTTTATGTTAATAGGAGACAAAACCAAACTTGTATGCTCTATATATAGATAGTATAGCTTATGTAAAAGGCACTTGTGATTCCTTTGCTAAACTGACTGAAGTCCCACAACAAAAATCAGTGCGCAAATTATTTCTAGCTGTAGACCTTATTAGATGGTTTTGCAATTACAAATTTTGTTTTGGTGCACTTAAATTCTATGAAATGTGAGTAGAGAAGTAACTTTTTTTTCCTACAAGTACTTGGAGCTGCTTTTTAGCTTGCAGACTGTCTGAGGTATTAATTATATTTTCTGTTAGGAGTTTAAAGGTGGAGACTTCTTTCTTTCCAGGAAGTCAGTTGACACACAATGCTCCTGCATTTCCCATAGTTCAGAAATTTTGAACTTTGTCTGAAAGATACTAAGTCTCAGTATTTCAATATTACTCCAGCAGAACTTCAAATGAGGGGCAATATATTGAGCCTGGTAAAAACTGACTCTGCAGTCAGTGTTGCAGTAACTGCTCATATCAAATACAACTGAAAACACAGTATTTTCATCTGGGCTAACCTCTTTCTCAGCACTTCAGAGCATTCTGAACTGCAATACTACCTAGTTGATACTGCCTGAGGTATTTTAAGTACTGTTTGTCTAGATAACATGATGAATTGTTGAAGATAGTTATGCCTTTAAATTACTCAGAGGTGTTGATTACATAAAATATTTTGGAGGTCAGATGTCAAGGGTAGTTAATCAAAAAATCAAGCTCATTTGAGATAGGAGATAGGAAACCATGTGAATTATTTCACCAAGAACAAATACTATATCTAACTGGGAGAAATCATGCTAAAGTGATGTTAGATGTGATTAGCTGCTGGAGTGTGCTGGCATGCAGTTTGTTCGTATTCTCTGTATTTACTCAGTGCAAACTCTGACCTAAAGCATTCATTCAGTGCATTCATTTCAGCTTGGGGAAGGAGCCACACCTTGACTCTCTGGGTTTCGGGTTTTTTCCCCTTGCACAGTTCTCTGGTGACTCATTGAGAATTGTTTGTTTTTAAATGTTAGCAAGAGTAATTATGGTTCACCAGGAAAAGGGCAGCTTGCCTAGTCCATTCTGTTCTTTACTCAGATTCCACCTTAGAGTCAAATAAGAGCCAGAATTTCTCCAGCCAAGTCAGGCTATTGCCATTGAAAAGGAAAATAAAATTTGCCTGCCAGCCTTCCCATGTCTGGAAGAAATAGGAGATAACCTCTTTTGGCTTTAAGGGACATGATACAGGCAGAACAGGTCCGATTCAATTACTTCCATTCTTTTTTTTTGTGAGCATTCTGCATCTTATAGCTGGCAGTGATGCTGGACGCAGGAGGAGAAATAGCTTGGCCTGGTTAGAAGTAGCATTTCAACACGACGCCTTACTGAAAAGAAATCCAGGTTGCCTTTTATATGAACAGCTCTGCTGCTGTAATTGTTTTGAATCTAGAAAGCCTCACAAACATTTGAGTTTGAAAGAAAAAAAATCACCTTAACAGAATGGCCAAAACAGCAGTGAAGCTGAGATGCAAGTTATAGTTAATTGCATTAATTCATCTTCTCTTTTCTTCCACTGAAGAGCAGGTAATTGGCAGGATGTGATTTAGCTAGTGCAGTAGCCTGTTACAGCAGGGAGAGCAGGGTGGCCCGATGGGCTTCATGCAGGGTTTTAGGCCAACACTAAGATTAAATAATGCCTTAAACTGCACCATGAAGGAGTTGGCCCAGATGTATACCTTACTTCTTGTCAAGGTTGACCTGCAAGCCCCAAAAACTTCACTTAGGCTCTTAATTGTGTGTTGGAGCTGTCATAAAGGACAGAGAAAATAATGTTCTATTTTGGCAGTTAGAATATGATCAGAAAAACTACGGGTTTATAATCCCTTCACAATCTGAACTGTATTTATTTGCTCCTGTAGTACTTTGACTTCTATCAATGTTTAGCTCTGTGTAAAAGAAAAACTACCAGTATTCTGCAGGGATTGCTAGAGATTTAGGGTCTTTCAGTGTCACTCAGTGTGGAGTCCATTGTAAAGCACAAATTGCATGTATGTTTTAGTTTAAAACTCAGGATACTTAAGGTTTTTAGAGACAGTTCCAGGACTGTAGCTCAAAGAATACCCTGTCACTGATAAATCCATTTTGATATCAGTCCATAGGATGAATTTAAAATGCTTAGCAATGAGGAGACAGATACTTGAAGCACAAGCAAATTCCTTGCTGCAAGCTTAATTGCAATAGAGAGTCTTAATTTATCTTTGTCTTAAATAGTTGGTGGAATTCTTTCCTGTGATGAGATGACAGTATAATTTCAGAGGATTATCAGAAAGCTTTACTGAAGCTTTAAAAGTACTGTCAAGTGTAGTGTAGCAGTTACTAAATTACTCATGGTCATGTCTGAGCAATTCCAAAAGAAGCAAAAGAGGTACATTAATGTGTAAGACCTCAGTCAGCTGAAAACATTGTTCTGTTTGCAGGCTAGTAATTGTAAATTGGGTGATAAGCTGGAGAAATTCTTGACCTGGCACACTTCTTGGTTTTAATTTATTTATTATATAATAGCCAAATACAAATTGAAAGAGTTTGAAAAAATGCTCTGGAGCCTCAGGTAATTACTGCAAATCATTTCAAAATGAGTGTCTCAAATTTGTTTTTTAGTAGATATTCTGTGTGGTGACCAACTGCTTAAACTGCACTAAGTCTGTAGGTGACAATTAGGAGGGGATGTCTGCTTCTTAACTGGAAGAACAGCCACAGAAAAATGAACTCCTAAAGGCAAATAGCCAAAAGTCACTTAGCTGTTTGACAGCTGTGAATGTTTAGCTCACAATTTTCCCTCCACAGTGATATGGGGCATTTAGGCTCTTTAAAGGCTCCTTAGTTGTATCATTGAAAGACTAAAGATTGATCAGTATGATAAAATCACACTAGAGTGATCACACTATCTCACCAATGTCAGAAAACTATTACTGGAGTTGAGAACAAAGAACAAAAAATTAGATCTGTTGATGGCTGATACTTTTCTTCCTAAAGGAAGCTTTACCAAGTAAAGTACTGTTGCCCTTCTTGGATTTCACTATGGACTCAGCTCACATATCCTGGGTTAAGCTGTTTCTTGGTGCTGCACCATCAGTATTTTCTGACTGTTCAGAATCTTTGTGGTGATACATCTGGAAAGCAAGTGGCAAAGGCTGATTGAGTCCATCCCTCCAGATAATGAAGTAATTTTCATAAATTTTCCAAGTTCTGGCTTCAAATCACTGAGTTTGTCAGTGCTACCTTCTGGGGAGCCTTTTACAAACTCTGACCTCTGCTGGTCAGATGTCTCTGTCCAGTTTTGAGCTCACCTTTATTTTTGAGTCGTGGTTCCCTCAGACGTGATGTTCTTTATGCTCAAATCGCTCCTCTTTGTGCAGGTTTAGTCTCCTAAAATATTATAAAGAATAATTGTATCCTTTCCCTGTCTTTCTTTGGGAAGACTAGACAAGAAAATCCTCAATCCTTGTTAATAGCCTAAACTCTTAATTTCCTCAAATGTCCCCTGTTCCTTCTCTGTATTTGGTGCATCCCGATGGGATAGTGCTCCTGATACAGTTCAACAGGAGCCCTGTAATGTGACATCAGTGCTTTATTGTTGCTGTCAGACCACCTTGATGAGAGTGCCTTTTCCACAGCTCTTTTGCAGTAGGGTTTCATGTAGTCTGTGATTTCATAGAAAACTCATGGTCTTTCTCCCCTCTGCTCCTTCCAGCTGATACTGTCATTAAGAAAGTGTCTATTGACTTTCTTGGGCAGAGTAGTGGATTGGAGTGAGTTATCATAAAGTTCAGTTTATGAACCCTGCACAGAATTGAATCTTTGAGAATTTACAGTACAAAACTAACCTTGCAGTTGGACTAGCACCTTTAACTTCATTATAGCATCTTTAGATTCATAAGCAAAAGAGTATGGTAAAGGTTCTTACTGCAGATTTGAGTATTTATATTGTAAACCTGTTTTTTTCAGGTAATTTTGTATCTTAGAACATAACTGAAATTTTAGATTTAAATGTCTGCTGCTTTTGAAAAAGGAAGAAATAAAATCTAGGAAAAAACCCAGTTCTGACTGGACTAAAATTTCTACTGCCATTTGTTCATGCAACCATTGAAGTCGGTGGTGTTAGGTGCTGATTTATGTCTATGCCTCATTTATGAGGGTGCATAATGGAAATAGTTGCCCATGTTTAGTGTGTTTATACCACTTAGAGAGTTAAGGGAAATATGCCAGTTCTTAGAAGCATTTGTATGGTTTGAGGAAGAGTGTATTTGAGCTGATGGTATTTGAGAGATAGCCCAAGGTGGAAAAGAGAAAAGGAACCAAGCCATATAAATACTCTGTGGGTGATTCTGGAAGAAAAGTGTAGAAAAGAGATCATTATATCAAATGACAACTGATGAAGTGGTGATGCAGCCCACAAAGGAATTACCTGATTTAGTTAGTTTTCTTCTGTACAGAAGATGTCCTAGCCCTTGTCTCTATTTTCTCTTTGAAGTGCTACAACTTTCAGTAGTAAAACCTTGGTTTTGCTGCTTGGTCCCAAATAATGCCATGCCATAGGTCAGTCTTCCTATTAAATGAGCTGAACCATATGCTTGTCATAAGATTGTATCTTGTTTATTTACAGCAATGACAGATGGGTCTGGATTGGAATGAATAAGAGGAGTCCCGATTCTTTGGGAACCTGGCAGTGGAGTGATAACAAACCTGTAAGTTAACTTTTAACCAGGAAATGTCACGTACTGATTTGTCTCAACTAGGACTGAATTGAAAGTAAATTGATAAATATTTTAATTAAAATTTGTCAGGTCTTTCAACAGATTAATAATTCAGAAGAAGACTGTGCACTTAAGAGCTGCCATCCAAGCAGATTTCTAATTAAAAACATATCTTTAACAAGGTTAACCTGATTTCTGTCTCCATTATATTAAAATAATTTCACAGATATAAAGTAGTAAACGTCCAAGAGCTGGTGGAGAGAACAAGGTGTCTTCATGCCGCAACAGAAAGGAGGGTTTATCAGCTCATTTCCTAGTTATGTTAGACTCTCCCAAAAATATCATCCTCACTGTAATTGTTTTATTTGTCTGAAATTGTGAGTTCTTCCCCCTCCCCCACCAAAAACAGACACGGAGACTCAAAACTGAAGGAGTAAGTGCCATTCAACACATATTTTAATAGTAATAAACATAATGGGACCCCAGGTTTGAATGGTTATTTCTTGGGATTGCCACAGCAAAGTGTCAAATGCTGATTCTTTCACCCTGTCTATCACGCTGTAGGTAACCAGTGTTGTTATGCCACTCGACTATCTGGAAGATGAGTATGATACAAGAGACTGTGCTGCATTAAAGGTTAGTTTCCAGGTTTTTAATAATGTGTGTTTTTACTTGGAAGTGCTTGGAAAAAATACTTTTTCTAGTTGTAAACTGAATTTAGGTTTAGATGTTTTCTTAGTATAGTGAAAAAGCTGTGGAGTTCCTTTTATCAATCTACACCTATTACAAACTTTCCCTTAATCAAGGATTTTTTAATGAGACAAGTGCTGTGCTGATGATAACCTTTCATAGAACTTCTTTTGAACCTTTTTAACTACAAAATATTTTAGTAACAATGCTATTCTGTATTGCATAATGCCATACTATGGATCTCTTGTATATTACATATAATTCTTAAGGATGTGTCATGGAGTCTAAAACAAAAAAGCACGGAGAGCCCTACCAGTAACTTTTAAAAATCTATATTAGCTTTTCTTAACTGCAGATTAAGAAGAAGTTTGAAACTTGAAGAAGGGGAATGCAGTTTCCAGGACAGAGCGTGTGTTTGTGTTTATTGTGTGTATTTCCTTGTTTACTTGTGAAATAGACTGTATGTGCTGTGTTGGTATCCAATTTCAAATGTCAGACCTCAGCTTGATTCCTGTTTAAGCTCTTCAATACTTAATTTAGTCTTGATGGCATGAGTTCTAAAATAGCCTTTCATTTTTCTGAAGTATCATCTGACTTTTTGCAGTACCTACCATCCCTTTTAACCTAAATAGAACCACCTCTGCTTTTAGGATTTACTGGGGAAAAGGATAATTGCACCCCTTTCCTTCTGTTGACAGCTGTTTCCCTCATTTGCTTCTCCTGTGTTTATGACCCCAGACTGGTCAGCATTGAGCTCCTAAAATTTTAGACAAAGGAGAGCACTTTGAAGGGAATGCTGTGAACGTAGTAACTTTCCTCTCCTCCCTGCTAGTTATAGACATGTTATTTCAATTAATGATAAAAAATTCTCCTTACTGGAGACACCAACAAGAGTGAAGTCACTTCTTCAAGCTTGATTGTAAGAAATAATCGTAAATAATGATTGTTTCTGTGCCAGTTCAGATGGTTTCTTCTTTTCAGCAGAAATGAGAATCATATCAGGGAGAAAGTTACAATAGACAATTTATTAATAAGCATCGATGAGAAACTGGGCACTACAAAAACCCTAAGAAACATTATTTCTAGAAAAGACTTCTAAGATGTTTGTATGTAGACTGACCTTAAGCCCTTTATGTAATTGCTTCACAGCATAAGCTAACATGGAGAGTTATAATTGAAGTTATAGCTGTATCTGCTCTTTTATTTGCAGAATAAATTGTGTGACTAACAACATGGTAAAATACACTGGCTTTGCCAAAGGACCTTTTTATGACAGTTTGATTTTACATTTCAAAGGCCTATGCTGTCCTAACTCAGTTCTCTGTTTCTGCTTGTATGCAGACCACACAGTTTTCACGGAGATCATTTTGGAGATATTACTTCCATGAAGGCAGAGACCTGGAATTTTACTTGAGGCCTTTTGACTGTGAAGCTAAGCTTGAATGGGTCTGCCAGATAACAAAAGGTAAACTGCACTTACATCTATTTATTCATATAAAGAGTTAATACAATGAGTTGTAGTTATAGACCTATAATAGAAACCTTGCAAACAATATTTTGTTTCCTCTCTGAATTGCTAAGAGGACTGTACATGGAATGTCTCACTGATGTCACATACAAACAGATGTACACTTAGATCAGAAATTGACCCTGAGGAGGATGCAGTATCCCTGCTCGCGTATTCTTTCTAGTCCCATGAAGTAAGAAGTGGTTTCTTGTGTGGTGATGTAAGCCACTGAGTTGCAGCATTTGTGGACTTGACTTCATCTTTCTTAGTGATATTTTTAACTAAATCACCATGAGTATTTTGGGTGTACAATTTGCTTCAACCTTAGGTGAGCTAGCCTCCTTCTGGTAAAACTGGTGTGAAACAGAGTGTAGTGAAACAGAGGAGTGGGAGTACAAAAGAATAGCATGGCATACCTGCACAGATCCAGGTTCTTTCATGCAGTATGAAATGTAATCCAGTAGACTTTTACCTTTGGGTTGTTGATTAAAAGGTGTCGTGGGATGAAACTTTCTTGTTGGGGTGACATACTGGTAGAAATACTACTTTGATGCTGGAGAGATAAAAGAACCACAGATATGTAAGATGGAGATATGCAGTACTCCCATTATTTTTATATCAGCTAATTTTAAACTATTAAACCTGTGTATGATTTCATTCTCCTTTTTTTTCATCATGAATACTGAGAAGTATGAGTACTAACCATCACTTCTGTTATTGGTGGACACAGTCTTGTTAGAAGGTGAATTCAGTGACTTTTCCTTTATTCTTCTGGACAGGTAGCACTCCAAAGACACCAGAGTGGTATATACCAGGTAATTGGACTTCTTTTGGTTTTTTCCACTATGTGTGTAGGGTTGTTTATACTCAGTATCTTTTATTAGTTTTGTTACATTGCTACTGCAGTACCTGTTTCATACCAGAGAAGGTTATGACTGATAGAATTTGATAGAATTTGATTGTGAGAGAGTTCAAAATGCAGAGCGTTAACTCTTCCCTGTGTCAAATTGAGATTTCTTAATACATTCAGAAAAAGAAAAGATTTGTTTTTCAGAATTCATTTCTTCCTCATGTGGTATTTCTTCTGTGTAGATGAAATTGGAATTCATGGAGCCCCACTTGTTGTTGATGGAGCAGAGCTGTGGTTTGTACCAGATAAAAACCTGAGCTACCAGGAAGCTATTTTCTACTGTCAAAAAAATGATAGTGATTTAGCCTCTGTAGAGTCTTACCCAAAACTCAGGACAATACTATCTCAAATAGAAAAGGTAAGGGGGTATAGTCTGTTTTCACAGTTACTTCCCTTGCAGGGAAATTTATTTTCCAAGCTTTCCAATATAAGAAAATGTTAATCCTAATTTCTTTCTTTTGCTGTTGGCCTCAATGGTTTTCAACTGTACTTAAAAGGAAAAGATGGGATGAAAGAGAATTATTTTAATGGCAGTCTGGTAAAAGGATTTTTAAATTTAAAAGTAGGTTTAACAACATTAAAAAAACACAAAACTCTGAATGGTGAAAAAGTGTCATAGCAGGAGCACCATGCAAGCATCCCATTCTCTGCAAATATTTCATTAACAATTGTGCTAGTTCTTAATTTTGTGCACAGGACAACATACAGTTTTTCACCTGGTGAGAGGATTTAATTGGAAATGCATGATGGTCTGATAGGCTTTATTGAAAGGGGTTTGTGTTGTTCATGGCATGAAAGTACATTGTTGTAAGGCATCTGATAAAAACATGTCAAGTTTCATTACCTCTGTGACTAATTTTATCACATTTCTCTATCTTTGGTAGAGTCAGGAGCTCTTTCTGTGTGGGTTGTAAAATACTGGGTTTTGTTTTTTACTTCCACAGTTATCAAACAGCGAACAGAAGTGGTGGCTGAAGTTTATTGATTATGGCTACAGCTATCATTCACCGTATGTAGAATAATTATGAGATGCTTTATTGTAAGCTGTATTTTGTGCTTTTTAGGAATTGTTAACTAGAGTAGTTAATTCATAGTAATTTTATTGTAATTGAGTTAGTAATCCATTTCTTGGGTGTGTTATCAGAGCCCTCTAGATTTTGGGCTGTTCGGCTTAGGCATCTTAGTCTTGTTATGTGAATCCTTGAAATGTGTGATCCTACTAGCTAACATATTCCCTTGATCTTTGACATGCTTTTATTGGGGTTTTGGGCCAACGTCTATGTTCTGTTAACGTTTGGAGAACTGACAAAAAAAAGCGCCCAGTCTTTTGACTCTGAGGATTGAGGAATACCAAAGAACAGGGAATGGGAAATTGGTTTAATTCATCACTCTTCTAGTCAGGTAATGCTAAAGTCATGGAGGACTTTTAGTGTAGCCTTGTGTAGTGGGGATGACTCACAGCAAATCTTGCATCATTCCTTTCTTGGCTGCAGAGAAGATTCACCCGCTTCTTATAAGGAAAGTCCTTCACTTTCCAAAATACTACAGCAATGTACTGTTGTGAAGAGAAAACCAGAGCTATTTCCTATTCCCTTCACTTGTCCTGACAACGTGCTGTGATTGCAGCATGGTGATAAATAACCTCATTCTGCACATCTCAACAGTTAATTTGGGCACGGTACATAACTGCTGAACCTACCACATATTTATTTCTAGCCTAGTTTGTGTAGGGCATCTAGAAACAGTTAACAGCCCCAATTTTTCTTTGCACTGACACGGTTGCTATCAAAGTTTCTCCATGAAGGTCATACTGGAGATTAACTCTGAAATATTTATATCCAGTTTACAGTTATTTCCACGTTTCCATGATAGGTTACTGAGAGATTGCTGGTATATTTCCAAAAAGAACTGGTATAGAGGTAAGGTTGTTTTTATTTTTTTCACTCCCTCTGCTACTGTTGTGTTCATTTGAAAAGAGAAAAAGTAATTACTGTTCTACCCAAACTCTTCTATTAAATGCAAATTGGTACCAAATTAGGAGTGAATGGCTTCTTCATGATAATCTGATTGACTGGTGAATTATTTATTACTGCTTTATGGTAGAAGCCATGGTAATATTTCTTAATGACCAGAGGCAAACCTGAATTCAAATGACAGTTTTTTATGATAGATTGTCACTCCTTTTGCAACAGAAATTAATTAGGTGAAATCTGATTTTGGTGGCTACCTTTTTTGTCTTTATGCTACATATTATGAGCTCTGGAGTTTGTCTGAGAGCTGTTAGTTAGAAAGGTTGACTCTGTACTTGCAACCATGTACACGTCTGGAGACACAAATTCCATTTAATTTTGGAGTCATATTGTAAGAGATAGACAAAGTAATGAAAAAGCAGCCTGGTGGTACTTGAAGCTTATTACTTCCTTTTTTCAACACTTTTCTGTTGAGGAAAGTGTATAACCTCCAGAGAACAAGAAACTTCTCCTGTCTTTTACGATCTCAATTTAAAGCACATTTTCCCAATTTTATTCAGTTGTTTGCTGCTGAACTGTTTTCATCTCTGTTAGCCAAAAATTGCTCTAGACTAGAAAGTCAGGCCATTTATGACTGCAGGAGTCATGTAAAGCAGTGCAGGTCAGATGCTCTCCATGTAGATGTTAAAGGATTCCTTTTGGCTTTTTTTGAGAATCAGACGTACCCTATTTGCGAGCATACAAGGTTAGTGCTCATATACAAAATCTTGTTTCAATAATATTCTGTTTTCAAGTTCTCTCTGCCTATACGATGTGTTAATACTGGAAGTACAAGTGAGACTCTGGATCTTTAGCAGTATTGTACTACTGTCTGATATAAATGATTTATCCTTGCCTTTTGCTCTCCTGCTGTTTTTAATGCTTTCAATTGCATAGTAGTTCACTGTGGTTGCACCAAAAAGGGTTTCCCTTCAGACTGGTCTTTGTCATGTCATAAAGTATGGATAGCAAATGGAGTGTGATAGGCATTACCATAACTGTTTTTTAAAACTTCTATTTCTGCAGACTATCCAGTTAACTGTAATGTGAAACTGCCCTTCATCTGTGAAAAAAATAATGCCTCCTTACTAGAGAAACATGATCCCAGTTACCGCCCAGTCAGAGGAGGTTGCCCTAAAGGCTGGCATCAGTTCCGGAATAAGGTACAGCAATAACACAGATTCATCATCCTCACCTATTCTTCATAGTCCAGTAAGCTGGAATGCCTTTCTGAAAGAAAGGAGGAGGTAGCCCCTCTGTTGAGGAATAGACTAGAAATGGGCTTTTGAAAACTAAGTGTAGTGATTAAAATAATCTCTTCCCCTTTTGTCCCTTATTCAGGATTGATGGTTTCTTAAATTCAAAGCATTCATTTTCAGATTGTTTTGCTTTCCCATTGCCACACATTTAGGTCCAAGAACAGTGGCTGTATTGTTTAATCTTGTGCTTCTACTTTGAATGAAGAGAATTATTAGAAAGGGAGAGGATGAGGTTTCTGTGGCAGAAACATGTTGTGTCTCTTCTGGAGCAATCATAGGCAGGCAGCAAGTTGGCAGACACTGTTTCCTGAGTTGCCTTAATGACTAAACTTAAGAATTCGTGAGCAGCTTTTAAGAATTTACCAAGAAGTCAGAAACCCTAGTATTATTAATTGTTTCAGTACTATGTTGTAAGGCAGTCATCTAAAGTCTTAGTGAGACTTCCTGGTTTTGCTCCAACATGTCCTGTTGTATACTCCACCATTATTCTGCGCACATGCATCAGATCTGCGCGTTACGTTGTGCCAAGGTTTGCAGACTTACTTCACGTCATTGCAGAATAGATCTTGGAGTTCCCATGTAGTTTTTTCCCCAAAGGTAGCTTATTACAAGTGCCCGACCAGCACTGTGACTGCAGAGTTCATGTGTGAGTTCTGATTCCTAAAACAGTACATGATTCTGATGTAGCAAATAAGAATTACTGAATGTGAATGAGGAGTTAGTGTGATCATTTTGTATTTAGCTACTCTGCTGAACCGAATAAATGCTTGCAGCTAGTGTCAGGTCCCTTGCTTTCTGCAAAAAATAGTTCTATGTTATTGCAGGAAATGAGAAGTGAATTTTTAGGGTTGGTTTAAGAACGTTTACATATTGATTTATGTCTTAGGCAGAACAGTATGATGAAAATAATTTTCATTATATTTATTTTGCAGTGTTTTCTAAAGATGAAACCTGAACATTTAACATTTAATGAAGCTAATGAAAAGTGTGTAACTTTTGGAGGCTCTCTTCCATCTATCTCAGATCAAGCTGACCAAGGTAAGGTGGTGAACTTGTGGGCACTTTACTGCCCTGCACCTTCTCTTCCAGATTCAGAATAGTTCTGCTTAAGAACTTGAGCATAAATCACTTGGTTATCCACAGGCATCCTAGGAGCATTCTGAAAATCTAGGACTGGTTAGAAATGTGTCGTCTGTTGTTTGCATCACTGGAAACATAGCATGGAAAAGCAGTTAGCACACATTTGAACCCATTTAAAGAGCAGCTTCTCTGTATGATCTTAACCTGTTACAAAAAGAAAAAGTTGCAAAACCATGCACTGAGAGTTGAGCGTAAAAGGGTCATCACTGAATGAAGAATTGTTTGGCTTTGCAAGCTAAAACATTACTGAGACTCTATACTTGTCACTGTGAAAAACCACTGTAGAAGCTCCTTCCAAGAGAAGCTCAGCTCTGTGGGGGGGAATGAGGTGGCAAATACAGTGCCAGCTGGAGCACAGGACCCTTTGTTTCTGCATGTGCCCAGCAGCTTAATGTAGCAATGTGTCCAAACTGACCCCCCTGTGAGCTCTTCAGGGCACTGATGAGAGAATGGAAAGCAGGACTGGAAGACAGAACTGTTTCACCTAAATCAACTGAAGTCAATGAGAGAAATATAGTGAGGAAGAAATGGGTTCACATTGCCTGCAAGTAATGTTCAGCAATAAACTGCTGAATGATATGGCTGAATTTGCAACTATATTCTTGTAGATAATTAGTTCTCTGAGGGTGTATCTGAAGTAGCTCAGTTGAATTCTGCAGTGCCCGCAGTACATATTTTCTTTATAAGCAAAGAATCTCTTGCCAAACAAAATATGGTAAGTAGGCTAGAGAAGTCAAGAGTGTACCTGCAGGCAGCAGCTTAATGGTAATTTTTTTTTTACTGCTGTTATTGGGGAGGAAGAGGGTTATATACAGGAATATACATGTCTCAGGCCTGTGTGGTTTTGTATGCATTTAAGGATGGAAAGCACAGCCATTCTGAAATGTTATGTAGCAGGATCTATTGTGTGATTTGGTACATTTGGAAGTATTTGTTACTGTGTCTTGTTTGTTTTTCTTTTCTCTGTGTAGTGGAGACCACCTATATGGAAAGGAGACACAGTCCTCTTAAAATGCGCTTCTTTCTGTGGGCTGCCTCTACTCCTCCCGGTGGTATTAGGGGCTAGCACTGACATGCAAATCTACAATGGCTTTGTCTCCTTCAGAAAATAGGCTGTGGCTAGTCTGGTGTGTGACCAATAGCTGAAACATATCAGCAGTAGCTAATTACACAGCTTTGATTTGCCTTCCTAAACTGCTCAGGTTTAGTGAATGCCTTTGATGCCTGCAGTGTTACCAAAGCCCATTGTTTCTTGCCAGAATGCTCACTAAGAGGGGTCTGATTTAAGGTTTACCTGGCTGAATTTTTCTTCAGCTAAATCTAACTTCCTTTGACCTGTCCTGCTTTCTCTGATGGTTGGGTGGACAAACTCTGCCAGAATCCAGAAAATGTTCTGATTTATGGTATGTAAAAGGGAAAGATGGGAGATAAGACTTCCTTCCATCAATTCAGCGAGACAATAGAAGATCTTGCAGGCTTGTGGAAAAACAGCTTCTTAAATTTGTGTGTAAGACTCCAAATTAGTGGGCAGAGGAACAGGTTAAATCCCCTACCTTCTCCTCAGCTCAGAATTTGAAGGACAAACACTAGCCTGCTCCTTTCAGATAGCCTGCTCCTTTCAGATAAAATCAATATGAATGGTGTTATCATATGGAAGGAAGGGATGATAAGCATTTGGCAATAATGAAGGACTGCAAAAATTAACACAAACAGGGATTCCATTGTCTTACTTTTGTGAAGTATTCTTTCAGATATTTACTGTTGTTTTCCTAACCACAATATGTACATTTACTGTTCTGTCCAACAGATTATATAACATCCTTGCTTCCTGGCCTGCCAAAAGATATTTGGATTGGTTTACAGTTCCTGTTCAGTACAAGGGAAAACAAATGGATAGATGAGAGTAGACTGTTGTATAGTAACTTTCACCCACTCCTGACAGGAAGATTAAGGAAAATTCCACTGGATGTAAGTTCTGACTTTTGACTGCTCTTGCCTATTGAGTAATGAAATTTGGAATGTTGTGTCAAAAAAATCGCCATGTAGCAGACCAAATTCCACAGTTAGTCACTTTAATTGGCCAACAGGGTGGCTGACAGTACTGGAGTTCTGTTTACCTTTACTTGGATGACAACTTCTAAAGTGTATTTAGCTTAGGAAAACTTTCTGAGTCCAGGCACCTGGTAGTGTTTGTAAAACAGGTAAGCTGTATTGCACCACTCCTTTAAAACTTCTTAAACAAGTTCAGACAGCTGGGGTTCTCCTAGACTCATGTTACTTCACTGATACACAAGTATGTTTATACCTTATTTGAGTCTGATAAGGATATTTCTGTTTCTCAGCTTTTTGATGAAGAATTTAACAATCAGTGTGGTGTAATCCTTAATGATCCCAAATCACAATATATTGGAACATGGAATTTCACTGCTTGTGCTGACAGGCACTTCTTGGGTATATGCCAGCGGTCTGTAGGTAAGTCTGAAGAGTCAAAGTAAGTTGCAGCCAGAGATAAACTTAAGGTGCATGTGCCAGGAGACTTTAATGCATGTAAATGATTTCACTTGAAGAGCAAGATTCTTGTAGAGACTGAGCAGGTAAAAAAAGCAGAGTGTAGAAAAGCAGAGTGTAGAGGAGGATCTGGGGCCTGTTTTGTCAGCCATTCAGAATTTTGCCTATTGTTTTTCATAGCCCAGTTCAGGGAGAATCTGTTTTTCTGAGAGACTTTGTGCAGTTTCAGTGGAATTACACTTCAGCAGACGGGTCTTTAATGTTCTGTGGATATAGAGGTCATGTACACTGAGGGGTGGAACAAGTGACTCCTTTTTCCTTTTCAGAACTGTGGAAGTGAGAAGCCCTAGGAAGGAATCTTACAATATTTATATCCTCCTTAAATACATCCTTTGTCTTTTAGTTCTATGAGAATATAAAGTGTCATAGACTCCTAATGGAAGTTGGTCTCTCCCCAGAACAAACTTGAGAGTCGGTGCGAGTGGGATTTTTTAATCTGAACTAAAAATAATATTCAGATGTACCCATGTGGGTTGTCCAATACCAATTACTGGAATAAGATCAAACACATATAGTTATTATGTGCTTTTAATTACTGCTATGGGCTAATGTTCAGCATACCCACTTCTGAGTAGGTTCCTTTATATAAATAATCCTTTTAAGTGATGAACATGCTATCTTCTAAAAAAAATCAAACAAAAAGAAACCTGGGTGTACAAAATGCCAAGACTACGCCCACCTTCTTCTTTCTCAAATAGGCAGAGATTTCCACCTCTCAGCCCCCCACCTCCATTTAACATACAAAATCTTATTTACTCAGTGCCAAATACTCCAGAAATTCTAAGTGTTAAGATTAGAAGTCTGGATGGAAGACATGTTATAAAAACGTGAAAAGGATACTTTTATGAATTGGAGGGTGACAATGTATCTGTTTATATCAATCTCTTATTGGCCTGGAGTGACTAAATACTCAGTGTTTCTTTGCCACAGCTGTAGAAGGTGTAATGAGAAAGGTTTTTGGACTGACAGGATGTGTCCTGCTGTGGTCTGATCTTATACTGTTTTAGGGCTCTAAGGATAGTTTGTGTTGGGAGGGACCTCAGCAGGTGGTAGGGACAGTTGTGAGAGAGTCCAAGTTGTCTAGAGCTTTATCATAGGGAAGAAGATGATTCATGTTCATTGGAAATCTTGGCATGATTGTGATTTGCAGAATTTCTTGAGATGGTAATCATCAGCAGTTGTTTTTTCAGAAATGAACATTTTACTTTCTGCCTTCTTTCAAATTTGGTATTATTGATGTGTGATGGCACCCTGGGTTCCATGGTTCTCTTTTGTAGCTGTTTACTAAGTGAAAGCATTTGGCAGCAAACGGAAACCACTTGAAACAATCTGTTTGAGCCCTGTCAGTTTTCTGATCTATTGAAAGCTGTAAATATCAAATTAATATTGTGTTTCTGTCATCTTGTGTTTTGGAAAGTGGCCCTGCCAGCCTATCAATCAGCCGTTTATATACTGTTATTTATAGAATGATGCCTCCCTCACCCCTTGCAAGCCTTTTTCTACTTCAAATTATTTAAATATCAGGAGGGTTCTGCCTTTGCAGAATGAATTTACTTTTGGTTGTGTATAAAGCTTTTGGGTTACCATTTGTATGCTTAACCTTACCACCCACAGGAGAATTTGCATCTTCTATTAACTGCAGTAGCCATGCATCACTGAGCTGTGTGCCTTCAGGTGTGGTGCTGGTAACTGTGATAACACCCCGTGCTCAGAGCACAAACAGTGAATTATATCCCTCCCTTTGCAAGCTGGATTTTCTGCAGTTAGTTAAGTGGAGGCACAAACAGTTCTCACTATATTCATGGATGGCAGTAAGGAGTTCTGGGACTGTGCTGTACCAAGATCTGCATAGACAGGTTTTGTGGCCCTTTAGATTTGCATAAGCATAAATCCACAGGCTCCACAGAGATAAACGAGTCGAGTTTAGCTGTTGCTGTATTACAGCAGAGAGCACTTGCTCTCTTGCATTTGTGTATGATTGAAGTTATACAATATGTTTTTAATTCAATAAATTTAATTCAAAAAATAACATATAAAAATATGTGAACCTAAGAAAGAGAACTTTTGAGAAAAATATATTTAATAATACATTGGCTGAAAATAATAATTATATTTAATATCTATTTTTCTATCTAAGATATCAAAGATGTTTGCCTCTAACTATAATTATCAGCATAATCTACTATCTTAAGATTTTTTTTTTTCCTCAAGCTTAGTCAAACAGGTTTTCTGATTGTTACAGAGACATTGGGAGTTTAAAATGTATTACAGTATTTAACTGTCTAATTGCTGGATTTCTTCCTTATGTATAGGAACTTCTGATAACCAGACAGAGCAAGTCATTAATGAAACATTGAGCTATCAAAATGTTCAATACATGTTAATTCTGAAGAATTTGTCCTGGAATGATGCAATGGCTGCATGCATAAATAACAAGATGCAGCTGGTTAGCATCACAGATCAGTTCCAGCAGGCTTTTCTTGCTGTTCAGGCCGCTCTTCATAATTACCCACTCTGGACTGGACTCTTCAGCAGAGATGTAAGTTTCGTTTTTTCCTCAGACTGTGGCTTAAGGTAATTTGTATGATTGTGTGAAACAAAACCTGAGTTAAAGAAATGCGGTGACAGATTACTTTCTGGGCTGTTTTCATTTAGGGATAGCCATCTGGAGTGTCTCAAGATAAATATTTTAAACCTTCAGTTCTCCAGGTTACATATTCTTGAACTCCACTGGGTGAATTGATGATGATGATAAAATTCTTTTCAAAGACTAATGATAAAGCGATATATTGTAGGGTGGCAGCAACATAGGTTACTGAGTCATCTCTTTTTGTTAACAAATGAGTAATGAGTGTTGCCATTTAATATCATCATCACTGCTTACAGTACCACTTTAGAAAGATGACCCAAAAATCTGTTTTGGAAGGGAGAAACTAGAAGTGGCAAATAAAACTCAAAATAAATAATTGAATACTTGTGGAGATACACCTCTGAAGTTTAACTTAGATTCTGTTGTTACTTCATTTTATTTGTGCCCGTGTTTTGAGTTTGAGGGAGGCATCTCTGAGACAGGTTAGTGAGTTTTTCTTTCTCCCTATGGTTTTTTTTGGTCAAAAAAATTTGAAGTAATGCAGAAAGTGCTGCTTTTTATCTTTATTAGCTGGAGGACCTCTTGAAAATCTTTATTGTGGAATGAGAGTTGTCTCAGCTGTTAATGGGATGGCTTGGGCTTGCTGGCAGGGTTTATCTTCTTTGTCACGCACATAAGTCTGGAGATAATTGAAAAAAAAAAAAGAATTATTTCAGAAGTGCCTTACCTACAAAGTATGGTGGCGTTCACTCAGCACTGTGGTGTTATGTTCTTCTATTGTCAGTTCTGGGCTACTGAATACTTCAGCAAAGTAGGGGAAAATAGAAATTTGAGTATATACTTTATGGACAATAATTTTAAATTTTTGAAGGAAACAACCATTTAATCTTAGTGAAAATGGGGAAACCAGACAACCTATTTTCCTGTCTCTTTTGATTTTTTTATCTGTAAGTGACAATCAAATGATTCATTCTGGGGCATATAGCTCAGACATGCACTGGCACTTCACTATTGCAACACTTCATTATTTGCGCACAATTAAAATGTCACATGAAAGGAAATTATAATGCAACTGGTCAACAGAACTTGTTACTCCAGTGTGAAATCAGACACAAAAGAAAGATACAAGATAAATTACACAACAGTAGGGGGATTCCCCAAAGACTTTCAAATGTACGATTTTTAAAGGATAGCATGCTGCTTGTATGTGGGTTTTTTCTTCCTGCATCCTCCAGGGCAGGAATAAGTCTGATGTATTAAATCAATTAAGTATTTAATAATTTCAACTCAATATGGTGTAACTGAGACTTCTTCTCAGTTATTACCAGTTTTCCAAGACCAGGAGATTATATCCACCATTGCTTTGCAGATGTAAATGATGCAATTTGGACATCCCATTGCTAGGCCTTCCTCCCTAAGTACAGTAGTGAAACATCACCTCTGGATAATTTGCCATTCAGCTAATTTGTATTTTTGTAACTGCAGAACTTAAAATAACAAAGCTTGTTATGGTGTGAGCAGGAAACCAGCTCTTGAGGGCAGTGGAACACTTGCAGTTCTCATCAGAGACACTGAAAATGTCTAGCCAGTGTAAATATATTATCATTTTCTGCACCTTATATTTTTTTACTATGTAAGCTCATTCCTTTTGCTTGTATAATGCTAGGGTGGAAAACATTATGGCTGGCTGGATGGGAAACATGTGAGTTTTAGTCGCTGGTCTGAAGATGATGAAGAAACAAATGAAGAATGTGTATTTTTGGATACTGATGGCTTCTGGAGAACTTCTGACTGTTCCTCCGAAAATCGAGGAGCTATTTGCTACGCATCAGAAAGTATGTATGCTACCATAATGTTTATAAAAGTTGACTTTTATTATATTATGAAATGTATTCAATGATTCCAGCTTGTAATGTCAAAATTACTTTTGAACTTCAAACTTTTTGCAAAATTACTTTTGTAACTTTGAACTTTTTAAAACTTACATTTCCTCTGACAGTCTGATTTCTATGCCATTTAAAAAAAGTGGCTTCAAAAACGGGGCGCATGCACCTGTTGGTCTTAACCTAATTCCACCTTAGAAATAAATTCAACATGGATGCATTGGGTCAGTACCTTTATTGCCAACTAATAATATCTTTGCATTCTCTAAGATTGTTGCGTTCTAATCTCTCCCACTTGCCTGTGGGAGAAGATTAAAATACCTCTGTATTATTTACTATTTTTACTATGTTAATATTGGGACCTTCTGAAATCTATTCAGACATGGAAGTCTTCTACAGGGAGAAGGTGCATGACTATATGGAGAAGAAGGGTAGAAGGTAGACCCTGAACTGAAAATTAACATCATCTGAAGTTCACAAAACCCTTCTAAATACCTACTAATTATAACAAGATAGGGATATACTAGTTTTTTTATTTCCGGGAAAGAGCTGTGCTAGTTGTGTATCCTTCAGAAAAAAGATTTTTCTGAGAGATCATGATAGACTTCTTCCCTATGAGACCATTGTGATTTGTTTTGGTTTTATTCTCTGAGGGGCCACAAGCCATCGTACATCCTGAGTCACAGGAAAGTGTGCTGTTATGACATCATTAACTATTTCGTGCTTACAAGCCAGGGAACTGCAGGAAGAGTCCTTTTCACTCCTGAAATAATAGATAAAGCCACTAAGATGTGTTGCCAACTGTGAAGTAGCTTATTTGTTACAGTGATCTGCCTTGCACTAGAGGCAATAAGAGCTTTTAGTTAATGGCCTACACTTAGCACTTTTGTGTAGGGATTTTATTTTTAAATCTATTTAAAATAACTGTGAAAACTTGCAAGTATCTGTATTCTTTAGTAGAGCTTACTGCTGGTTTTGTTACTTGAAAAAAAATCACCATCCTAAGGAAACTGAAAACATTTAAAGGATGACAACTTAATTTGTCTTACATGTTTTTAAGTGGTACCTGAAAGTGGTTTGTGGGGTGCCAAGTCAGGTGGTGTCATTAGTAATTCATGTCCTGATGTTGTCTTCTCTTTTTTTAGAGAAGACTGAAAAAGAACAAGTTACACAAGTGAAGTGCCCACATAAGATTAAAAATACACCCTGGATATCATTTAGAAATAATTGTTACACTTTTATGATAACAAAAAATAGATGGAGAGAACTGAAGCCTCAAGAAGCTCATCATTTATGCAGGAAAATGAGTAAGTACTTTGTCATACTGCTGGTATTTGTGGACTTAGATCAGCTTGGGGGAGATGAGTGTTAGATCTGAGTCACTGTCTTACAATGACAGACAGCAGAGTGAATGTTGAGAAGGGCTGTAGCAGTAATGCAGCAGTGTTGCACTGCCTGATGCTGTTTGCCCTTGCACTACCCTGATAAAAAAAAGTGCCAGGGCATGGATAGGAGAGTTGAAGAAAGAGGTGGCTTGGAACTACTGAACTCTGAGATCTCTGAAAACCGGCAAGGTTTTTGTGTTTGGTTGGGGGTTTTGCTATGATATGCCAGTTTTAAATAGTTTGGGTAATTGTTTACACCCTTGGCAACATTCTGGCTTTACAGTTACATTTACTTTGTGGTTTCCTGGTGCCTTCAGCTTTGCTGTGTGGAACACTTAGGTAACCCAAGTAAATAGACTGAAAAGGACATGGACATTTTCTGTCCATCCTGAATAAAGTATAACCTTAGGAACAGCTTTCCTCTTGTATTAAACCTTCAGACATTCATCTTTCCAAAAATTATTTTTATTTTTTTTGTGAATTGATTTCAATTCAGTCTTTTTCTTGATAGTGTTTCTCCACTAGGGTAGTTCAAGCAAATCATGAAAGTTTGCTGGTATTTTTATGTTCTATGCAGAGAATTTTTACTACATACAACTTGAAGTGACAATAGGACCCACAAACACCTCTGGAGCTGAGATCTTTCACTTATCCACAAAACCAGGGATAGAACCATGGATAATACATTTGAAAATTGGTTTTGCACTGTTCAATTAGTTATGTTATAAAGATCTGGCCTTTACAGATGTTGACCTATCTGTAATAATTGTTAACATTAATAGAAAAAAAAGTTTATTTTTTAACTTAAAGGTGAATTTTTAGAAAGTAATGTAAACCAATTTTCAACAGACCCCGAAGCATTTGTTCTGAGTGTTCGAGATGAAGAGGAGAATAACTTTGTTACTGAGCAGCTTCATTCATTCAGCGGTCTGGCTCTGTGGGTCTGGCTGGGTGTGATTTATGATGACAGTGGTAAGATTTAAGGGTTTGGTTTTTTTCTTATTAACTGGATTGGAGACAAAATTTTCAATTTGGCATTAAGTGCATGTTTCTTGCATGTTTCAGTTTATAACTAAAGTCAAAGTGAATGCAAACCTGTAACAATGATTCATATTTGTACTTATCTTCTAGAAGAAAATAACCTGACATGCTCTCTGTTTGAGTGATAATTAGATCCAATTTGTTCTGTTTAGTCTAAATTTGATTTCCTTGGAAAGCAGGACTTAAAGTGGCCAGGATGAGTAATGCTAACATATTTAGCATTGAATATGGAACTGATTTAGAGTAACTTGCAGTATCCAAGCATTTTTTCCAAAGTGAACATCTGCTAATATCATTAATATATTCAAAGTTAAATGGTATTTGTAGACATAATGCCAATGGTTTAATAAATATGCAATGTTTTCCACAGATAAAGTTCTCAAGTGGTATGATGAAACTCCTCTGACTTACAATAACTGGAGGCTGGGAAGACCTATCATAAAGAAGAACAGTTTTTTTGCTGGTGTAAATCTTGATGGGTTTTGGGATATTTATAATTATTCTCAAAGTTGGCATGCTAATCACTACAACATGTACAGTGTTCTCGCCTGTAAAATCGAGAGAGGTGAGTAGTATTGGAGTGTTGGATGAGGGTCATAATTTAAATCATGGTTCCTGCTGAATAAGGCTTTGGTTTTGCTCCTAGTGAAACACATGGCACAGCTGTCATGGGCATCTGGGATCATCTGGTCAGTCTGCATCACTGCTGTAATACTCGGATCAGGAGAAATGTGTTTGCTGTGCTCATCCAGCCGCTGCTGAACTCAGTGTTCCAAGTAGCAAGAGTAAACTGAACTTGATAGAAATGGCTTGTGCTGAGCACTTTAATGCTTGAGTTACACTGATACAGATGGACTTTAATGCTTTCTGTATTTTTCCTAGTAACATGAAAGAAATGCACAACATTTACCTTCTTATTCTTTGAAATAGGACACCAACAGCACAAGCCTCCACTGCCCGACGCTATTCCACATGGAAACAGAACATACAGGATCCTTCAGAAAAAATTAACGTGGTATGAGGCGTTGAGATTGTGCCAACAAAATAACAGTGATTTAGCAAGCATACACAGTGAATCAGAACAGTTATTTCTAGAAGATATTGTCAAACAGGATGGTTATCCTCTGTGGCTTGGGTTGTCAATTCATGATGTAAGTATATACTGTTGGGGATATCAGTAACAGATCTGTAAATAATGTTTTGGACAAGATACAAATTTATTTTTTTTTTTACAGTTCCTTAGAATCTTTTTTCCATGTAGTATATTTTCAACCCTGTGTAACATGTTTAATATTAAATTTTGGTGAATGGAGGCACAGTAAGATATTTCTTCCTAATACCTGACAGTTTAAAATACCACAGTGTTCTCTCATCATTCCTTGCAGCACAAGGAAGCGTGATTTGCAGTGCTACCCCTGGAGGCTTCAGATTTTATGGCCCTCTGTAGAATCAGATTGCATTAGCAGATAGAGACAGACAAGGCTGTGTGGAACCTGCTTAGTTAAGGTCAGGACTGGCTCTCCAGAGCAGTTCAGGAACTGCTGAAGTAAGTGTCCATTCTCCCAGGAAACACAATAGCAGGAGGCAGGTGCGCATCTTCTTCCTCCTCTGTCTGCTTTACTGTGGAGCCAAAAGCCTGTGGCCTCGACCCTGCTCCCCTCACTAATTGCCACACCTGGTCATAGCAGTCAGTTGTCAGGAATACTGCTCTGCAGAGGTGTGTCATTTCTGTGAGTACCTGGGAATGGGACCCTGACAACTGACTCCTCATTGGCATGGGTTTCCAGGGGTGTATCTGAAGTAGGAGGTAGCGCTGCAAACTGAGCTGAGTTCTACTGGCTGAGGCCATCTCAAAAGTTTAACAGGTCACAATGTATCCACTAATGTTCACAGCAGGGAAGGCAGATAGCTTAAATGGAACAGCAGGGTGGAACTAAGTGAAATGTTCCCCATAGGATAAAGCAGGCACATTGCAGGTTTAAACTTGCGAACATGCTGTACTGTCTCAGTTCCCACAAATAATAAAAATTCCTATGTTAAGAAAATGCAAACTATGTTTTACATTTATTTACTATGAATTTAGATGAGACCACCTGCTCTTTAATTTATCACTCTACAAGGGACAAATATTGCTACATGACATAATTCACGATGGATGAGATTTAAAGAACAGTCATACGTGGTTTAAAAGTTGTGGGTTTTTTCTTTAATTAGGGAAGTAAGGCTAATTTTGAATGGTCAGACGGAAGTGACTTTGACTACTATCCCTGGGAATTAGAAAACTCAAATACTACTGAGAACTGTGTTCTTTTGGATACTAAAGGATTTTGGAACCGTACAAAATGTACTAATGTTGCTGAAGGTGCCATTTGCTATAGCCCTCCAAACAGTAAGTGTTATTTTTAAGGTTTTGTGTAGTTGTCTTTACATGTTGTATTTAGAAGTAGAAATAAAGGTTGAAATACTGCACATGGTTCCCTTTTTAAGAAGTGTCTTCTATCAGGAATGATAAAACACCTTTTAGTACTTCAGGGAGATAAATTCTCATCATTCCAGTGGTGAAAACCTAAATCAAATCTGGTTGCTTCTTGATCACCTGTGATAGGAATATCCAATGTATATATATTTTCTAAATCAAAGTACTTATCAAATATATACCATAAATGTCAAAACGCACAAAAAAGCAATAAAAAATTGTTCCCAACCCTTTGGGATTTGTCTTATGCTCATATTTAGATAAATTTATCCATGACACAAGAAGAAGGAATGTAAACTAATTGAATAGTGGTTGTTGGTAGGAGTAGTAGCCCTTGTTAATACTTATTGTCCTGTTATTCCAGAGACTCTGCACAAATGGCTGCAGCAGAAATAACACCAATTTCTGTCTTTGCAGAGAGAAAATCAGAGCCGAAGCAAGCGAGCAGAGCCTCTGGATGCCCGCAGAGCAGTGGCTCCCTGCAGTGGGAGCAGTACAGGGATCACTGTTATGCTTTTGACATGGCATTCTACAATTTTTCCGTGTATAACGTGGAAGAGGCTAAGAGAATCTGCCAGAAGCTGAGTAGGTTTAGACTCTTTATCACATTACAACTTGTAATACAAGTCCACTCTTTGGGAAGAAATAAAGTCCAACAGCCTAAAATCTTACACTGGTTATACTTCAGCTTTGCCAATTTTATGCTCCTTTAGTTTAGGAAAGGCAGCAGCAAGCTTTATCTTTGAACACCTGATGAAAATTCTTAATAAAATACTGCAACGTGCTACAGATCATTTGGTACACAGGTATCGGCAGGGAAAATGGAGATAGTCAGTTGTAGAAAATTCAGAAATTTAATGCTTACAGTTTGGAGGACATTTTATCTGCATGCAAAGTTAGTGCTGTTGGCAGGGCTTTCTTATTATATCCTTGCCATAGCTGCTTGCTAATAGGGAGCTTGCTAACCTATCAAATGGTTCAAAGAGTATATATGTTATAGATATTAAAGCATCTAAAAAAACTTAATTTTATGTTCAATTAAAGGATTTTCTCTCTTCTTTGCTGAGCTGCATGGGGAATTGTATTGAAGAGATAATGTTAATCATGGACAGAAATTTTAATCACCCTAACGTAGAAGTTAGTGACTGTCGTAACTTTCTTTTGTGGAATCACCTTATGGTGTGATGTTGGACTCACTATTTAAGATCTAGAAAACCCAGTCCTGGATGCAGTTTTCTGTTGAGTCCAATTTGTTGTGGTAGTTGAAACAGAAAGCATCTGGCATATATATATATAAAAATAGAGGAGGGATGGGTACACTCTCAGCATGCCCTTTCTTCCCTCTTATTCCTTAATTACTGTACATAAAAACCTGAGGCACAGTGGGAGGATCAATTTCAAAATCAACTTGACTCAGCAAAATGCTGAGTTTTTGTTAAACTATATTTTTGAAAGCCTATTACTTGGGCAAGACTAGTAATTCTCAACAGGCATATCTCTTGATATCTTCCATGTATGTAGTCTGAAACTGCAGTAAGTTTACTCCCATTTTATTCTGTATAACCTGCTAGAATAACAGGCCATCTGAAGCCATCTCATAAAACTGTATTTTAGGGGATGGGAGTCTGAAGGTCCAGACTTTATTCTGAAGGTTATTCTAAGCTAATTTTACAAGCCCTGATCAGCAAATCCTTTCCCATAGTAATTGTTCCCACAGAAAACTCAGTCCAGCACCATGAAAAATCGTGTATGTTGCAATTCTGACTGGTTTCCTCTGCCCCTTAGATCCTTCAGCAACCCTTCTGACTATAGTGGATGCTGAAGAAAATGCATTTGTGAGCACACACATAAAGGAGCATGATCTCATCACCAAGAACGTATGGCTTGGCCTGGATCAGAGCTTTAAGGGTAAGAAGTAGCAACAATGTATGAGCATGAATGTTTCATATTGTAAATATAAATGCATAAATCCTCCAATAAGAACAGGTCTGTAGTGCTGGTAGCCTACAGTAACTTCTACTTGAGGTCGGAATCTGTCATTTAACATTTTAAAGCACTTTGGACTTCATTGTAGTTAAGTCTTTTCCTGTTGCACAGTTAGGGTAATCAGGAGTCCCTGAAATTAATTTTTCCTACCTCTGTTATTGCTGCCTAATGTTTGATGCAAGTGCATCAATTGCTAAAGGTTTAGAGAAAGGTGGCTAAAAGTTGTGTTCATATTTACTGCTTTTAATATATGGGATGGCTAGTCAGCCCTTTTCTTAGCAATGTAAAGAAATCAATAGATTGTGAATGACATTGTGTAGCATTACAGGATGTTTTGGTGATCTAGATTAAGTAATGTTTTTTTCAACAGGACAGTCCCTGAACTGGCTGGATGGCTCATCAGTTAATTATGTCAACTGGGAGAATAAAACTGCAGAAGCCAATGAAAAATGCAGTGTTATCCTGTCCACAACTGGCATGTGGTCCAAAGTTGACTGTGCACGTAGTCGAAGCAGAGTGGTTTGTAAAGCTCCTTTAGGTACGGAAGTATTATTTTAGCAGAGACTTAATTTTGTAGAGACTATTTCAGGAATTTCTGGTTTATTGGATAAAGTCTGTGTTGAAATAATGGAAGTGCAATTCACAAAAGAGCCCATCAAGTACTTCTGCCTAAGCAAAAGTCTTCTGTTGTTGTTTAGCCAAAAAATTGCATTCAGAGACAAATTGTCTAGGAATTTACTTCTCCCGGCTCTCACGGTCTACTCAGTGGGTAAGGAAGAGAACTGAAATGTCCAGAAAGTGTAGAGTAGTTGCTATTGCTTCTTACCACAGGGTATCTGTCATGGGTGAGTTTGTGTAGGTGGAATCAGAAAGAGTTCTGCTTGTAAGAGATGCTGAGTAAGCAGGTACTGCTCATTGTGTTTTCAGCCTTGGGGAGGCTTCTGGAAATGTCACCCCAGAGCTCCAGAAGAAGATTCAGGTCTTTACTCCCTCATCCTTGGCTTTGTACAGGAAAGCAAGCAGTTAGCTGAGCATTAAGCAAGCAAGTTCCTGCGAAACAGTGGAATCTCTCTGATTTTGTATACATTTTCATTGAAGTGGAAATGCAGGAATAGATTAAACTTTGTGCCACTAAGGAAGACCTCAACAAGGTCTTTTCAACCGGAAGGGAGTATAATTACCTTCCTTTCCAAGAGCCTAGGATCTCGATTTATGAAGTATACAGATTTCCCTCTAAATGAGTGCAGCCTTTGCAAGTAGGTTTTTTTGAACTCCAGAGGTCCCTTCCAACCTAAATATTAGTAAATTAACAACAGAATGATCAAAAATAAGCTAATGCATTCCTGCATGAATCAGCATCTAACTTCCCATGTGATGAAGTGAAGACTATTAATAGGAAGCAGTTTGCCTAGACTTGAGCTCACTGTGCAGTATTAACATATAGCTAACTAAGCATCAACCCTATGACAAAATATTCTTGCCAAAACTCTTAAATAATAACTATTCATCTTTTGTTCTGTTTCAGGTTCTAATCATACTGGTGTGGCTGTAGCATTTGCCCTGCTAATTATCTTGGTTTTCATTGCTGGACTGGTATGGTACCTCTACAAAAAGAAGCGTCTTCACTGGAGTGCCTTCTCTTCTGTACGATATCAAAGAGGGATGAATGATGATGAAACTGATGATATATTCACAAAAGATAGTTATTGAAAATCTTTCTTCTGATCAATTTAAGCCTGAACTTCACTGTGTGAAGCAGTAAGGAATGAGCTACTTGATGTTTTATTACTTCTTTTTGGAAAAGTAACAAGGTTATTAATGGGGGCTAAAATTAGTTCGTTTATATACAAGTGCAATTTTTATTCAATTTGATGGTAATTCTTTACATTTGGCATCAGCCTTTTAAGATGCAAGGTGTTTAGAGTTCTGTTGTATTTTTAAATTTATAGTATTATCTCTCTTTAGTGGAATTTGTGATGGAACAAATTAATGCCAACAGTACTTCATGCAACATCACTTTAATGAATACACTTAAAATTTACCTCTCCCAACACTCTTATTTATACTAGGATTAAATGCCTAATTTTATAGTTACCAACCTATAACTCTATAAGTGAAATATGTCATCTGTCCAAGAAACAAGATAAAAGATATGTCTAAGGAAAGACTGAGAACATAGGGTAAACAAACTTGTGTACATAAATGCTAAAAATACTTGAGTATTTTTCACAAAACTGAAACTTGATTTTTGTATGTGATGTGTCACTGTAGCATTTCCTATGCACTCCAAAGAACGCTGTAAAGGGAAAAAGGGAAGACAGAGTTGTACATATTAATTCTCAATGATTTGATCAATTATTGTTTTGAAAAAGTCTTTTGACTTTTTTGTATGCACAGTACAAAGAACAGGTGCATTTACTTTTATGAAGGAGGATATGCCAAAGACCAAATCCATTCTGCCTGTGGTGGTGGCATGAGGTGGTAAATAGGAATACACTGGCCTGGTGTGCTGAGAAGAGTACTACTGATTTCTCTGAAGCAGCAGAGCAAGGTCACAGTGTTCAACTGCCTTCTTTTCCTGCAGTTTACTTTTGTTGATGGCACTTTTCTTTGTTCCTGTTTGCACTATTTTGATCAGGAAGTCTTTATCATTTGTGTTGAGAAGTAGAGAACTCCTTGTAGATACACTTTGAGCCTGTTCAAAGAGCAGCCTGAAGGGGCACGGTAAAGGAGCCATTGTGGTAGTTTGCTGATCAAAGAAGTAAGCACTTTTGTTGTTTGGTACTTGGGGCACAATTGTGAACATTTGCTTTTCCTGAGGTAAAAATGAAACTACATTGTAGAATATGTAGTTAACTCTCATTCCTTAACTTACCCTGGTATGAGAAGTGTTTGAAACATTGCAAAGTCTGGTTCCTGATGTTTTCTGGTTTAGCTTATATGCCTAAGTGCTTTGCCAAATGACTTGTAACTTAATGGACTAAAAAAATGTTGGTTATTGTCTTTTTCTAACTACAGTAATAAGTGGGGAAAATTATTTACAAGTTCCCATGTTTTGAGATTTACTAGTTTTATAGATGTTTATACTCTGAGCATTTTTAGGTGTGAATCTGAAATGGAAAGTGGAAATTAGTAGTAAGATCCTAATTCAACACAAAAGGATATATACTTTTTATTAAAAATTGTATATTATATTCTTATAAATGATGTAAATAATTTTTTCAGGCCCCATTTCTCATGCTTGTTTCATCACACCCAAGTTGTCTAATCACTGGTAATTCCTTTTTGCATAAGCCTTAGTGCAGGCAAATAACCCACTTCATTTGAAATACACAGGAAGATTATTTGGCAGTATTGTTATTGAAAGAATAAAGTGTTAAATAAAACACTGAATTGCTTACATTGGTTTTATTTCCATGGAAGCAGTTATCAGAGTTAAGGTATGGGTCGTTAATCACTGGGTAAAAAAGCACAGCACAGGGGCTGTGATCAGAATTAAAGCCAGTAAGTGTGTGTTACCACAGTAAGAAAACTTTAGAGGTAATACGTATCTTTGATGTATTTAAAAGGAATGCCAGTCATTTTCTTTTTGCAGTTGAAAACTTAGTTATACCTAGCTTTCATCAAGCTGCTTCAGGCTTACACAGGGAACATTCCTCTGTGCCTTTTTGTTCTAATCAGGATGTAGTTCAGTAGCACCTCAAGGCCCAAATTAAGGCAGTGCATAAAGGCTCCCTCCATAATGCCTCTTAAAATATAGGCAAAGTTAAACTACTTCCAGCTAAGTAATACTTGCAATTAAAGCATGAGATGTTCTCATTTTAAGTGATGTCTGAGCTCTGAATTCAGACGCCCAAAATCTCAAAGGGCAGTGTTATTTTTGGCTTGCTGGGAGAAACATCCTATTGTGCAAGATGACTAACGAGGTCATCTGCTTCACAAACATTAATCTTAAAACTGAAGATGATGCACAGGGAAGTGGCAGCAGAGAAATGCTTTCTCAGGTCCCAGAGCAATGGAGTTGAGAAGGCATCCTAAAACTCCTTCATCCCAGAGCACAGACTACCTGCCAGCTGTGGTAGCTTTAGGCAAGAAGTGTAGAACTTCAGTTCTTCTTCCTGAATTCTGCCCAGTCCTTGGAGACTCTGGGTCTTGGAGAGGTTAATCCACATCTGCCTCTACACCAGCCAGCATTTTTATTTTAAAAGTGTTTCTGCATCAGTAACTTAATTGACACAGAAATCAACAAGTCTTTATGTATGAGCACCCTTTGGGCTTGATGCTTTTGTTGTACTTCTCAGCATTTTTCCCTTAAACCAAATGTACCATCTGCTTGTTGCTTTGGACATATGTTATACATGTAAACATTTTTGAAAGGAGTAAGTAAATTTCATGGCCTGCTAGTGATTTTATGGTTTTGGTGTGGCTGCAAATAAATGAAGACCAAACGTTATAATTTTTGCTACCAGTTGGAACTACTATTTTGGCCCTTCACACATCTGCTGTTGCTGTGTGTACGGAGCACAGTGGAATATATAACACCCAGGTTTCCAGAAGTTAGTCAAATTCCTTCTATTATCAAGAAGTACATGAAGTTCTTATTGACCAAATTGAACAGACACTGCACAGTTTTAAAGGAAGACCTGTGAGCAATATTAAAGAACTGTGCTTAGGAAAAACAGATTCCTTAATGGAGAGTAAAATTCAGTTGTCACTCTAATGGACCTTTCCCGTTTAGTTCTGGAGTTTTACGATGAGAGTTGACAAAGTACTAGAGAGGGAATATTCTGTTAATAGCAAATTAACTTGCAAATGGTGCATAGCATAAATGCCTTTATAAAATACTGTTATCTTGGGTATATTCTTTATGGCTACACCACAGCAATGGTATTTGCACACTGAAAACTCCTGCACACTCTGTCATAGTATCTGTCAGTAACTGAGATTTTGAACAGATTTGTGGGGGTAGGGGGGGATACCAGACAAGGTTTTTAGTGTGATGACACAGTACTGCAACACAGACTGTAAGTCCTTATGGATTTCTCTTTACCAATGCAGAAGGGGCTATAATTACAAATAGTACAACAGTTCTTTGTTTGTTTAACTATTTTTCAGCATAAATAGAGTAATTAACTCCAAGGTGACTTTAAAAAAAGTGGATTCCAGCAATACAAAATAATTATTTCAAAATGTGCTCCCTGAATTATGCTGGCCTCTTATGCATTTTTTGCTAGAACAAATGAGAACAGAGATCTCTTTCTGCATACTATGTCTTGGGACACTCATATAGATAGTAAGAGTACTGTTCCTGCTTTCTATAAAACTTCTCTTTTCTAATGCCATGTGTCATGTTCCCTTTTAGGAGACTTTTCAGAGCAGATAATTGTACAAAACCATGGTTTGTTTTTACTTTGTTAAAGCTAACAAGCCTTATATGTATATGCGAATTAAACTTACAAAGTAGTGGGTTGAGATGGTTTTCAAATATGCATGATTGAATGTCATCACCATTAGCAACTGAACTTTCATTGAAATCTCTTTTCTCATAAACATGATCTGGGTATTTGAAGAGCATCTTGTGTTAAATGAGAGTGGGAGTTATAAATGTGTGTGGATAATGGGAAGTCACATTTGCCCACAGCTTGCATCATGAGCTGCTTTGAGGCAAAAGACTGGGTTTGTGAAATTCCATCTTTTGTTGTCTCCTGTGGACACTGTTCTTCTTTGCACCTCTGTCTCTCATTCCTGCCTTGCAGCACTGACTATTAAGGTGCCAGATGGAGAACACGCCGCCGCAGACACGAGATCCAGCCAGGCAGCCTTACACCACCGCAAGCTGCCAGGAAAGGGGAGCAGAAAGCACCACTTCCTCTACAAAGCAGCAGCCACAAGGCTGAAACACATGGGATGAGCACTGCCAACAGCCCCACAAACACTGCCATGGGCTGCAGGAAAGGGCTGCAACAGCCACTGGGGACAGCTGGAACATCCTGTAGCAGCAGGACAGCACAACCTTGGCAGGGTGGGTCTGTCCCCCTCCTCTGCAAGCAAGAAAGCCAAGAGCAGCTTTCTTGACCCTGGCCCAAGTGCTCATGGCACAGCCACGGGGAGTTTGTTGTGGACAACAGCCACTTCTCCCCTCTTCCAGCCCCAAGGGACTCCCTCCACACCTCCTTCAACCAGGGTGTCTCTTCCCATGCAGATTCAGTGCCTTCGTACCCCACGTCAGGCAGCTGCATTGCCTTCAACCTCACACTGCAACAGGAGAAGGGAACAAGACAGGTAAGTTGTTCCTATTAATGTGTGTGCCTCATTAGTGGCCCTGTAAATACTATGCCCAGTGTCTAACCCAGTACAGAGCCAACTGAGTTTATCTTCTTAGGCTGTCACTGATGTCACTCAGGATTTGTGTTTGCTTTTACAGGAAGAACGTTTGTATTGGTAATCCTGAGCCCTCACAGCATTTTGGGGAAGGCCTGGGGGCCAGTGCCTGAGGGCTGTGAGGGGCCCCTGACGTGTCCCTGGGTGCAGTGTGGGAAGGAGGGGGAGCTGGGCTCTGGAACACCAGAGCTCTGTTCTGCAGCTGGCTGGGTTGCCCAAGCCAGTGCTGGGTAGCAGGAACCAGGAATCAACCACCTGAATGCATTTGCTCTGGGTTGCATTCAGACCTAAACAGGGTGGCAGAATCTGGGTGCTCCATGTGATGGATTCCTCCCAGCTGGGAGTCACAGCTGTGCTGGAGCTGGCACTGGGGTGAGTGACTGTCACTGGCAATCCAGCTGCTGCCTGACCTCGGCACTGCCTGTGGAATGGGGCCAAGGTCTGTACCAACTGTGCATGAGGAATCTGGTCAAAAAAAGTAGCCAAGAGCCTGGCAAATCTGCATCCCACTGACTTAGGAGTTCATATTTTACAGAGGGGGCTGGAATTCATGTGTGAGATTTGCTTAAAGGCCCAAGGGGAGCATGTTACTTTGAAGCAAATGCACAGGGATTTATATATTATATATTATATCTATATAATATATTATAGAATACACAGCATACATAGGGACAAGCTGTGTGTTTTAAAACCAGGTACAAATGTTTCAAGTTTACAGCCAATAATAACTACACTCATGCCCTTGTGAAACAACTTACCTGAGGCAGTGTCTTTGTGTATAAACCATTTCATGTTTATGATGTAGGTGCTGATTATAAATTGTCTAGAAATTAGTTCATATAAAATAAACAGAGCATTCAAACCTGAATTAACTATTACAGAAGGAGTTGGGTGGGGTCCCAGAGGGACTGTGTGTCACACTGACAGGGTGATCAAACATTTAAAAAGGGAGTCAGAGAAGGCTTTTAGTTAGCCACCACTTTGGGCTGTTATTCATGGCTACCACTCAATCAATGCATTTGTGTGTATTGTTGTAGTCATACTGGACCTGCAGCAGTGCATGTTTGTTGTCTTTACAGAGACTTATTAATGAAACAAGTGCAGTCTGAAATTCAACAGCTGCCAAGAAAGGAGACTGGCTAGCTGGCAATAAGCAGAGGCAGTTGCAGCCTTAAATAAAGACCTGGAAAATCTATGCAAGGGGATAAAGATGGAGAAAAAAGAATCTGTGAACATTTGGAAGTGATATTGTATAGACTGATCTCCAGGGTCCCGGGGCTCTCAGAGCATCTGACCAAGGTATAAAGGGGAACATCATGATGGGGATTATGCATCACTGCTTGGATTCCATACCTGTGTGTGGATTGAGGGAACTTTTGTCTGCTAGTGGGATGGTCTGTCTGTGTTGCTGATAGCTCAGCTGCTCCCAGTCCCAATTTACTTCAGTGACACAAGCTCGTAGGTGAGCACTGTGGCCAGGCCATGCACTTGTGTGGGAAGTGCAAATTGGCAGCTTATTTGAGCCTGAAGTGATTTTCTGTTATTAGTGACTCTGGAGGTGCTGAAGAGAAGTTAATGGAGCTGATCCCCAGATTGGGCCTTGGGAGACGATTAATTCCTTGCTCTGCTGCCTCAGAACCAGGGGCACATCTCCCACTGAGCAAAGGTGTGACTCGGCCCCAGAGAGAAAAGCAGAAGTTGGAAACAAACCTTCCCCACTGTAGCAGCAACCATTTTGTATTGACCCCAGAATTTAATTCTGGGAGGAAGGGCTGTTGTATCCTCATGCCCATGACACCTGCTTTTCACTTAAAAGTTCTGAGTATTAAGCTCTGACTAAACACCTTATCATGGGCACACAATGCCTGTAAGTGAATACAGCCTGTGCAATCCAATAATTTATTAAACTTTCATCTTGTAAAGCCAGTTACAAATTGAAAAAGACAAGAAGGAATTCTGTAATAGAAATGAGCAAAATTACAACAAATAGTAGGGGAAGTTATGTTTCAAGTGGGTTCAAGCTGCCTGCAGCAACCCAAGAGCCAGAACACAGAGCTAGTGCAGCGTTAGGACAGGGATAATCAAGCCTAGTCTGATACATTAGAGATCGAGCCAGTGTATGCAGTGTATACAAAGTGTTGCTTCTCAGGTGGCCTCTGCATTCCTGTTCTCTCCCACCTGTGACCTGGTCATCTTTTTATTCCTTGTGACAACACAGGGGTGTTTGTAGGATCCATCAGTGACGCTATTTAAGGCAAACTCCAGTTGAAGGGATGATGCACAGCAGTGGCCACCCTCTTTGGCTGATCGTGTTGCAAGTGCACAGCGTGTCTGCACATGCTGCAGTGTAGTGGAAATGAGAGAGGAGCAGGGGTTATGCACAGTATTTCTTCTTGTACTGCCCTCAAAACTAGTGCTCTGCAACACAGTATTAGTGATATGGCACAATTTGATGATGAATTGGAATGGAACCTGTTGCATACTGACTCCTACTTTTCTATGCAGTTTCTGTTTCATAGCTAACAGGCCTTAGCTGCTGCTGCTTCAGAAATGGAGACAGCCAATTTTAAATGTGGAAGAAGGCCCACATTACATACAGCTCTGCAGTTTCAGTAAGAAACAGAATGGGCCTTTGCATTCTGGGATCCCAGGACTATACAAGGGTCATGGAAAATGGCTCACCACCAGGTTTCTTGTCTGTTAATGCGACTAATTTATGATGGGACTGATACTCAGTATTGTTTTAAACAATTAAATCAACTTTCTGAAGTCAAGAGACTGAAGATGACTGTCACCTTTCACGGAGAAGAAAAAATTCTGCTTCTTCAAATCGCAGGTAGCTATAAAAACCTCCAAGAAGCAGTTGTTTTGGCAAAATAGAGTTGTTTTCAAGTTCTGCCAAGGACTAAGGACCTAGAGGAGACTGGATGGGGATCTGGGGATTCAGTGATGTGAGCAGTTCTTGTTAAATGTTGGGGTGGGTGATGGATTTGGCATTTGCTAACTTCAGGACAGAGGAAGTAAAAATCTTGCCTATAACAATTTATCTAGGCACCTATTCACTCAGTAGGAAACAGTTCGCTTAAAACTAAGTTCAGGGACCCCAGTCATCCTAAAATTCCCCCTAAAGAAAGAAGGATCTTAATGCAAAGAAGCTGCTCACCATAAATCTCCAACCTCCATCTAATACCTGGAGTTTGTGAAGAGCAGCTCATCTGGAGATGCTGCTAAAACCATCTCCCCTCCTGGGCTGTACAGGAGAGCAGCAGTCATTATTTTTTACACAGGAGGCGCTGCTTGCAGTGTGCCCAGAACGGCACCTTATGGCCTTTTTCAGCAGTGCTAGTCCCAGAGGTTTTCTCCTAGACTGGAGTATTTAGCAGTTTAACTGAAAGTGCCACTTTTTACAGTCGTTGTGTGTACCTGTGAACTTTCATTGGAAGGTAAACAACCACCTTGGGTGATTTTATTTCTTTCTTTGTTTAATGCTCTCTCAGGTAGGCTTTGACCTCTCTGTTGGACCACTTGGCTTCAATTATACAAAGGCTTTTTCTTTTTAAGACCAGATCGGATCATTAGTATATCCTGAAGAAAAAAAACCAAACCCACAGTGATTTATATTTTAGATTTGTTTGCAAAATAAATAAAACAAATATTCTTTCAGCAGACCATACTGTGATCACATGATCCCAGATGTCTGCATGTTCAAAATTCTTAAGGAAGCTTAAGTCTGTCTCCTGTCCTGCTGAAATGATCCTTGTAAATTTTTCTGCCAGTATGACAGGTGATAGTGAAAGCAGCAGCGAGGACACAGAGGAGGAAGATGCTTCTGACTTTGCTTCTTTAAGGTACATTGTTCATCAAACAAGCAAGGGGAAAACAAGTTTTGGGTCATTAGTATTTAACAACAGTTGTAGCTGTTTAATGTCTTTGGGCAGAGGTGCAAATCCTATGGTACTGTAGATGTCACTTCAAGTTTTAAATACAGTAGTCAGTTGAATTCTTAAAAAACATCTTTGCTACACTTGTGCTGGCAAGTTGCAGATACCCATGACTAAACTAGTGCCAGTTCATCTGTATCACCTAGTCCAGATGCTTGCATGACTGTCCACAATGGTGGCTGATTTGACACTGCAGCGTTTCTTCACAATCATGTTGATGTATGCTTTCATGATCTTTATTATCTCACCCACCTGGGGAGAGAACACAGCAACACAGCATAAGCAGTTTGAAAACCTCAGTGCACTGAGGCATACAGGGCATTTTGCTGAGAGAGATTCCCCTTCTCTAAAGTCATGACACAATAAATTTTGCATGTTAATACTAAATGTGAACATGACAGTAAGAAGAGAAAGGCTTGACAAGTTTGTGCTCTGCTGTAGCAACACTTTAAAATATATTTAGCTCAAAGAAAAGCAACTTCCATTCTACTAAATATTTTTTTTTTTTTTTTAAAGTTTGTGAAACTCCCCATTCATCTACTGGAAAGGAACGAAAAAAAGAAAAACCAGGCAAACTGAAGAGCACCCAGAACTGGAAATTCTTAATGCAATGGAATACCAGTCAGCCTCTTTTTTTTGTTCATCCCTGTATTCAAGAAGAGGTACTATGCCCTTTAGGCTTGAGCTCCCTTCATCTTTTCCCTTGGCTGTGTGGTCCATTAGTCAAGAATTCTTGCACAGAAACCTGTCTATTCCTTGAAGCTTAACTGAAGTAGCTGTGTGCTTTCACATACCTGGGAGGTTTCAAAAAACATTTCTCTCTCATCCACTGTAATTTTGAAGGTGTTGGGCTGTGGTGCTCCGAAGAAAACAATGTGCTCATACTGGAAGGTTTCTAGTGGTTTAGGATCCCCTCGTTTGTAGACAGACACATTCTCTGTGCTGACGCCAAGCCAGAGATCATTGGGGAATCCACCCTCCTTGCACTGCAGAAAGAGAAATATGACCTTTTGCATAAATGCAGTGGAGGATCAAATAATTTTCCATTCAAGAAAAAGCCCCCTGTTTCTAGCTCTTACAGGACACTTCAATTCAAAACACAAACCAGAGTACTTGCACAATCTATGCTGGAGGCACTTCTGCTGCAAAGACTGGGAAGTGACACAGCTGTGAGTCAAATACTAGTTGAGTAATAAATAATTGTAATAGGGAACAGCTCTCATCAGATTTTAAAGTGATGCAGCAAGTCAATATTCCACTTCTTATTTTACAGATAATACAGTGAGTGCAAGAACTTCCCATGGTGATCCACCTAGACAGCAGCAAACCTGACAGAACTGAACTGTGGCCTCCTACTCTAGCAGGCTGAGCACAGTGCTGTACCTGCCCCAGTCTGCGCAGTTTCTGTTGTACTGCTGCAGAACAGGATTGCACTTTTTGCTGCCAAGAACAGCAGAGCTTTGTTTGACTTCGACTTTCACTAGCCACCACCTTCTTAAACCCCTCTCTCCTCCCCACTTCCACCATTATTCTAACAAAGTGGGAAGCCATTGTTTCCCTTCATTTACCAGGATATCCTGCCTTGCTTGCTCTGTGCTGTGTCATAACTCTTGGGTATTATGGTACTGCAGGCTTTCCCTGAGATTACTAATGCAAAATGTATCCAGTTCCCAAAATTCCCTTCTGTTACACACAGCTCTATCTGTTCTCCAGACTGATACCTCTCCTCAACTGTGGTTTTAGGAGTTAATTCATCACTCACCTCAACATCAAAGAGGGTTGACCCATAACCTGGCCACTCCTTTACAATGGACATGTATTTCACCATGGCCTGATGCTGAGAGAGCCCCTGCAGCTTGGTCCATTTCTGTGCTATGCTTGCCCGAGCAGCTGAAAGCTCTTCTTTTACCCACATCTCCATCATCTGCTCCTCTTCTACCTTCTGCTTCTTTACAGACCCTGTCTTGAAGCTACGCTTCAATGTCCCTTCAAGGAAGCTGGTCCGTCTCCTCTCCAGAGTGTGACTGGTACTGCTGCTGCTCTTTGTTGAGTGCAGTATTTTGGATTTCAGCCTGTTAACTGGGTAGATTCCATCAAGGGTCCAGCTTATTTTGGAATAGTCTCCATGAAGATACTGCAGCCGCAGAGCTGCCAGACGCTGCAGAGTGTCCTCTGGCCCAGGAAAATGACCAGCTATGAGGCTTTCATGAGCCTACAAACAAAAAGTCCCCCCAACTCATTAGAAAGCAAAAGCACACTTTATTCATATCTGGGCCCATGTACAGATTCCTGTTTCATCTGCTGATCCCAGCAGGACAGAAATAATTCAAGAAGTCGGAGCACAAATTGTAATAAATATGTCAAAGTCTGCAAGTGGTTGATATGGGGGGGAACACCCCTTTCTGCAAACCTGAACAGGAGGACAGAGATCTTTGAGGGGCTCCTATCCTGTACAGAAAGTCCTACAATGAGGACCTCTTAGGTCTACAACAGATGGGAGAGACCAGAATTGGTAGAAATTTGGTTTTGTGCTGTACCAGCTACAGCTTCTGTGTGAAGATTATATTCAACACCAGAGTAATATACAATAAATTCAAGATTCTCAACCTCAGTTTCATTAAACAAAAGCACCTCCCACTTCTTCCTCCTTCACCTGATGTCTCCACCAATCTTCTTGCTTCCCTCTGCCTGTTTTTCTGTGAAATCTGTTAATGGGGCTTCTGGGTAACACCTACTCTCCTACTGTTACTTCTCTTTGCCAGTTAAAGCTGTGTAGACTGAAAGCCTTGTCAACAGGGAGCTTGCTACAACTGAGGTTCCACAGAGCACCATGTGCTCCTGTTTTCTAGACATTCTCTAGCTAACAATGCCCGATGTTCATTTCAAGAAAGGAACCATCGTCTGAGTGATGTACATGCCATGCATTTGACTATCAGTGGGCTTCAGTTTTCATGACTGACTGCTGTTAACACAAATTCAGTAATTTTTTACAGCTATGATTTTTGAGGCAAGGTCAGTGTTCATTAGAAGTAATACAGATGGGACAAATCACACAGCTGGGTGCTCCAGTTGGTTTAGTTTTACATCCCAGCTGCAAGGCTCTTTCATACCAGTGTGATCTCTGATCTTGGCAGCATCATTCTGCTATGGAGTACAGTGACTTAAAAAAATAACAGACTACTCAGCAGATAAATATTGTCAACTACATTCTCCTTTCCTTTGTCTGCAGTACTCTTCTAGTGCCTCTGTTACTCAAAAGAAACTGCCCAAAAGACGTTTTATAGTTAGTTCTGGTAACACCCCCAGGACGTGCTGTTCTTGCAAGCTGATTTGCAGATAGATAGATAGATTGATTTTCCAGTTTTCTTTCAGTTTATGTTCTGCAAGCATCTACTTTTAATGATTCTCTTGAATCATTACCCAAATTTCTCTGCCTTCTAAAATTAAAGACATGGTTTTAAAAAAAATTAATTATCATTAGTGTTTCATTTTATTTAAGCCTTTGCTAATTTCTCTTGCTTTTGTTCTAATACTCATCTTCCCAAGAAAACTTCAAGGTCTATGTCCTTAGTGGTTTCCAGGCAAAAATCCAACACACTAAATTCTTCTGCTACAACCAGAATTCCCAGTTATAATGAAAGTTTTCTGTATCCTCTTGTGTGCTTTTGCCACCCTGGAAACCAATTCATTCTCCCAGAGTTAGCCTACCTGCTCAAACATGAAGGCAAATTCCACGCCATCTTTGGGAACATTCTCAATATCCAAGAAGCAATAAAGCTTAAAATACAGTTGCCACTGCCCTTCTTCCTCTTCTTCTTCAGAGCCAGCTAGTCTGTAAAATATAAAAGAGAATGAGAAGGGAAAAAAATAGTAAGGAGAAGTACCACGGTACTGGGATGTCCACAGTGCAAATCACAGTCTGAAGGTAACTCTGGATTCTGAAATCCAGTGTTACATCCAACTAGGAATTAAAGATTTCACGAAACATTCTTTTACCTCTCAAACTTGGCCAAGATATCAGCCACAATCACCCGACTCTCCACAGCACGGTCAACCTGCTGGTTATGTTCAAAGAGTGCAAACATATTCCGGCTGTCCTCCATTGCCAGCCCTCGGATCAGCTTTTCAACCACCTGCAAAATCAGACACACCACGCAGTAGGCATCACTCCCCCTTTCACAATGAAGAATCAGTACCTCTTCAGGACACCTATCATTTCATACATCTCCATCACATTTCTCTCTTAATTACTATCTTTTCAGATTAAGGAATTCTAACCCTAAAAGATCATTCCCTGCAATGAAATCTTTACTTATATTTGATGATCATTGCTCTTCTTCTCTGAATCTTTTCAATCTTCACTAACCTTTTGAGGATGGGAGAATTAGAATTCAGCACAAGATACAGGCACATAATGGATTCAGATATCATGATGACATTCTCAGTTCCTCTAGTAACAGTACCACTTTCTGCTCTGTTTAGCACTCATGTTTTCACAGACATGACTACTGCAACCTGGAATCCTGCTTCTGACCTGCTAATGATTAAGTTACTGGTAGAATACCCTTCTCAGAAGGATTCTGTTATGAACTGGAATCTCTTCTTGTCCAAAAAACTGTGTTCAGCAAGTTTCAGACAAAGGGCAGAACACCAGAAGTGTTTAGATTTTGCAACGTAATTTTCAAGTGATACTCTACAACCTGGGCACTGGCCTTCTAGAATAAGCTAACTTTGCCCAAAGATACAGCAAAAGAGNAAAAAAAAAAAAGATAAATTGGAAATAAAGGAGAAAAGGGTATCCCTTCAACAGACCCACTCTCCAGACACAGATGTGCTCACATGTGGTTAATCCTACTAATGCATTACCTCGCCAGCGCTGGTGTGGGAGTTGATGGTTATTTTGCAGGAGCCACCACCATGGCAATACACTGTCGTGGTCATTTCCTCACGGGTAAGGAGAGCCTGTATTTCCTCCTGGGAGGGCACAAACTCCCTCGTCTTTGTTCTCTTCAGGGAATCACTTATGAACTGTGCGTATCTGTCTATTTCTGAGTCTGGAAAAAGATCTTTTACCCTAATTGTAAAGAGAAGCAAAAAAAAAGAACCCATTGCACAGTGAACAACACATTACCCTAAAAATCAGACTACTGCAAGTAAAGAGTTTGGTAGAGATGCTGATGTCAAATGCAACCACACAAAAACAAAGCTTATTTCCTAAACCATACAATCTGCTTTTACTAGTCATTTGAAAGTCACTTCAGTGGCATTTCTCAGCAATGTATGAAATAAGCAGTTCAAAGTTTCATGAGTTTAGTGACAGCTGAAGATAGCAGGCTTGACAATCTCAATTTACAAAATTGAGAATGAAAACTGTGAAATCAAATGCTAACTTTTTTCATTTATCCTTAGTGGGTTTTTTTGGTTTTGGGTTCTTTTTTTAATTTGCTGGCTGTGTTTGAGCCACTTTTACAGTATGTTTGAGAATTAAGAAGGTAGAAAGCAGATGCCTGTACACTGTTCTCTTCCCTCTAAGACCAGCAGGTCTAAGTATAACATTATTTGCAACTCCAGTGATAAAACAATGAAATGGCTACATGGAGTATCTGCATCTCTTAGGCCATGGATGTAGCTATTTGGTGTATTGACACAAAACTCATCTCACTCTTTCCTAGCTTGGAAGGAATCAAACAGATTTTATTGATCTTTCTCATCATTAGGAATGGAGCAAAGTTACACAGCTGCAGATCAGGTCCAGTGCAGACTACTTTGTAAAGCTGCATTAGATGCTGAAGATGACTTGGGAAGAAGTGAAAATTATTTAGTTCATGAAAATGGGATGTTGAAACAGATTAAAAATACTAATTGCAAGCATTATGTGCTTAGTTAAATCTCGAAAAATTATAAATTGGATTTACAGTATCTCTCCTACTTCATAGTATGCTTTTGCCTGTGCCAGCTGCACAATAGGACATATTTCCATGAATATGAAAGTACAGTCCTCACCTTTCCTGCAGGGTGATCATGTTTATATGTACATTAGTGAGCAGCTGGTCATCAGCTGTAAATCCACGGCAACACAGTCTCATGGTATTCTGTTTGCTTAACTTACATTCATCCCACCTCCTTTTGACACAACAGATGGGTGGCAAGTGGGGGGCAGTCTGAATACACAGAACAGCTGGTGGCAAGAACTGGGCAAAGGTAGGAGGCTGGAACACCACAGGAAGATGTTTGCACAGCAAGAGGGTCAGACAGGTAACTGCAACAGGCAGTGGAAGATCAGCAGAGTAAAAGGAAGCAAGCTGCAAACGAAGGAGAGGTTTACCTTCGGAGGTGGAACTTGAGGTAGCGCAGGATCCCTCTGCTGGGCAGGAAAGTGCAGCTCATACAGGTCATCAGCTGCCAGTGGTGCAGGTTCCCAGTACTGTTGGGATGTGGCATGTGGTTGGTTTGCTTGATGAGCTGGCAGTACACTTCATCACGGAGGGGCTTTAAATCATGGCAGGTCTGCAGGATGCCTTGGATAATGGGTATGGGGTCAGACACTGTCTCGATTTCCTGAAGGGAGTTAAAGATCTTCACTGCTTCATCCTGTAAGCTGCTGTAACCCTTCTCTTGTTGCACTGGGGAACAATCACAAAGATGACAAGAGGTGAGCATCTCCCTCATTTTCTACTGGCCCAGCAGTACTACAATCAACTGTACTCATCTGTCATGGAAGAACAACAACCTGAGCACTGGTGCATATCCTGAACTTAAATTTGTACTTTAAGTTCATTAATGCTTCCTCTCCTAATGTTCAAATGCAGTTTCAATTCGTATTTGCCAACATCTGATTTGTCACCACTCCCAGCCCATTTCTGGATACACTGTGCAGAAAAGCAGAGTAGTATTTTTAAGGGAAACGAGCACTGAAATCTGGTTCAGGCTTCAGTGTCTGCAACCGAGGTACCACAATGTGGCCACTGAAGCCTAGCTTGTGTAATTCCAAAATTCTGTGTTGTGCCTGTATTAGCTTTGACCCCTCGGCCAACACAGAACTTAAGCAAATTGCTGTACCACAAATGCACCTTATACCTATTATTTAGATTTAAAATGCTTAGACCAAAACTTGAGGTTTTTGAGCACCTAAATGTCTGCTTTTTGAACTGCTCAGACATGTGAGATACCATTCAGATGCAGGCTTGCATTCCCTTTTGCACACCTCTGGGGCTTTAGGTTCTTCTGAATCTCCTGTACAGCCACTGCTTCCCCAGTGGCCATGTATTAACTGTACAATACAAAGACACAGCTTTAAAAATTAAGTTCCACAGTGTAAGTGCTTGCTCTGTATTTTTTTCTGTATTTCTGAATTTATTTTTTCTGTGCTTTTAATCTGCCATGTAATTGGATCCTTGTATTATGACAGACCAAATATCCTTTCACTTTCTCCATGACAGTCTTCTGGCCCTAAAAACTTCGTTTTGAGGCTGAAGAATCCTTCTCTATTTAGTCACTTAATTGTAGGCAAGTTCTTCTGTACCTCTGATGATCTGGGTAGTTTTTTACATCTCCTATAACTCTGATGATATGTAGAAGGCAAAACTGTATCCTGTACTCAAGATGCAGGTGCACAATACACAAAGACTTTGTTTTTCCTTTTCTGAGTTTTCAAAACCTTACATTGGCTGTTTTGTTTCTGTACTCACCACTGGAGTTGACATTTTCATAAAGCTATCTAAATTGATGTTCACTTTCCTAAGCACAGCTAGATCACTACCTGTGTGGCAGGCTGTTTTTCCCATACACATTGCCTTGATTGAAATTAATTTCTTAAAAGATTCTTTGGCACAGTCACTCCACATGAGACATTCTTTAGTTCTTCACCAGCTTTCAGTTTTAATATGTCAAACAGTCTGTAATCATCAGCAAATCACTGGTTTTTTGGTGGCCCATCACTCTAGCTCTTTCATGTTTCTGACACATTTGAAAAAAGGGTTCATTTAGCCTGGTTTCACAGCAGCTTCTGTAGAAATTCTACCCCACTGCCAGCTGCATGACATAATCCTGTTGTAGTATTTCCACTGGAGCCACTCACAACCCAGTTGTGGCTAAAGGATGACAGGCTGTATGTGTCCTGGATGGATGATAAAACTATCTGCCCCCATTTACTCTAAGATTCAGTGTTCCCATGATAAGAGGCAGTGAAAATGGAACACACTCCAGAGAAGAAAGGAAGAGAAAGGGACTGCTCCCTCCCTGAACCCTGTGGGCTACACTGCCCCAAATAGACTTCACCTGCACAGAGAGAGCTTACAGGCCCATTTTGTGGTGCTCAGGCTCCTCACGGACCCTCAAAATGTGAGTGGATTCTGTCACCTGGATAAAACACTTACAGTTGACACTGACATCTCCATACGGTAGTGGGAGCAGTGGGGAATGCAAGGGGTGCTGGGTGTATCGCAAGATTGGGTTCCTCCTATACGTCTGTTCCACTACTTCAAAGTTTGTGCTGTTTTCCTGGAAAAGACAGAAAAAAAAAATTCTCAAATAGACACAGTCCTTTGCACAAGGCCCTTACACATTTAGGTTCAAGCTCAACCACCTTTGTCTAAATTTCTGGAGGTGCCTGGGGGGACTAAGTGATCCAAGCATAATCCATGTCTAAAAATTACCCTGTATGTTATTTCTGAAAATTAAACACAAGAATAGCCACGCTACATCATCCCACAGGTCACCAAGAACAGAATCTTGCCTTTGAGCATGGCTTGCAGAATATATGGGGCATGATCCCTCTCTCCTGTGTCCTTCAAGCTTTCAACAGGACATGGTTAAGGGACTTTCTGACCACAGATCAACCATTTTCAGTGTGTAATACTGAGCCTGTTCTAAACTTGTCTGGTTGTACTATATGTGTTTACAGAATGAACAACCAAAATGCTCCATGGTGTTCAAAAGCTGGGCCTGTCACTACCATACACTCTGGATCACATTCTTCTACATTTTGTTCTAGACTCCCTCCTAATAATACATTATGTTCCTTCCATTTGTCCTTGAACCCGAGCTGAAGTCTTCCACAGTCTTCTAGAATCACTCCCAGCTCTTTCTTCCTAAATACGAACTATCTAATTGCATCTAGTTTAGAGTTCATCACAAACACATTTCTTCTGAAATTTGCTTTGTATTTTCTTCTTAAATGATTTTAGGTTTATTTGCCAAGTTTCTGGCAAGTTTATTCTCAAAAATTACTTCTGTGGTACAATTTCTGCTATTTTAAAGGATATTGTCTTTCTACCCTTTACTCTGATACTTAACCATGCAAGCCTAAGGTATGAAGAGAACTTCAGGGTACATCCAAGTCAGATGGCTGGTAGGAATGGATTTTTTTGTGTCTGGAGGATGCATAGGAGCAGAAAGGATGCAGCAGAGATTTGCAAATACTTGATGGTGTAATCCTGCATGCAATTTTTAATTGCACAGAGTCGCAGTCTAGACTTATGTGGATCAGTTAGCAAAATAAAACTCATGTATTATTTGATTTTTTTTGTTGCACTGTTGTGTGAGTTTATTTTTTTACTCTTTTTCATTTTCCCCTTAAGACAGCAACCCCATTTTTTGCCACATTCTCAGCAATGACTTGTTTAGGCCGGTGGTGGTCTGGCTGCTCCAAGCTCATGTGGGAATCAGCAGGATGCCACCTACCCTGATGTCACGAATGAGCTGCTGTGTAGGTGTTTCTATGGGAACTTTGCTGTCAATGACTCCCTGAATGGCAGAGGCCCAGCGCATGGCTTCATTCAGCAGCTTCGTGTACAGTCTGTAGGAGTGCTTCCGCCCATGGACTATGATGTTCCAGTAGCCTGTGGAGAAACAAAGGTGGGAACAAAGCTGGAAGGTGAAACTGGCTTCCATATTATGTAGCTGACCAGAGGTTAGCAAATGTGACATCCACCTACAAGAAGGGCCAGAAGGAGAATCTGGGGAACTACAGGTCTGTCAGTTCAGCCTTGATACTGGGGAAGGTTATGGAGCAGATCATCTTGGCTGTCAAAGGAGAGCAACGGAGCCGGGGAAGGGTCCGGAGCACAAGTCCTCTGAGGGTGGCTGAGGGAGCTGGGGGTGTTTAGCTTGGAGAAAATAAGGCTCAAGGGCAACCTTACTACTATCTACAACTACCTGAAAGGAGGATGTAACCAGGTGGGGGTCTGTCCCTTCTCCCAAGTAATAAGCGATAGGACAAGAGGAAAGGACTGTCAACAGACTGTCCAGGGAAGTGGTCGAATCACCACCTCTGGAGGCATTTAAAAAATGTTTAGATGTGGCACTTAGGACCATGGCTTAGTGGTGGACTTGACAATGTTAGGCTAATGGTTGGACTTGATTATTAAGAGATCATTGATTCTCTTTTTGCCTGTAGCTTGTGGCTGATGAAAAACCCTTGCTGCTTTCATAGCAATATATGGTGTGTCTGTTTAAAATCCACTAGGCAGACACTAACATCCCCATTCCCAAAACAGATTTATCAATAGGGAAGTCCCAGTCCAGATTTTGGTACCAAGACAGCTTTCAAGATGCAAGTACCTTGCAGTGTAACCTGACTACTTGCCTGCCAACCAGGCAGCTCACTTTCACAGACAGCATTTGGACTACACACTTTCCTTTTAATCACTTGGAAAATGACCACTCTACACACAGCACCTAGTCAGATTGCCAAATCAATTCTCAGACTTTTAAAAAATATGTTCAACAACCTGAGACAACGTGTCAAGGCAACAGCAATTCTATCTGCTAAAAGCAGCCCTAGACATCTGTTGATACCAAAAATGTGGACACTTTCTTGTGAACAAGCAGAATAAATTTCCTCTCATCTCACTTTACTAAATACTTCCAGCTTCCAGCCCTTTTAAAAGGCATCCCAAACAACCCCAGTATTCAAATGTCCAGTTTTTCAAGTCTTTTTCTAAGGTTCACCATCTTTGTATTGATACATCTTTATCCCATAACCTGGGTTCCTTTCCAACTCCTAAGGCAAGCAGTGGAGGATCATGCCAGATCCTACCTTCCCAGAACTGTCATGCTGCACAGAAAGCAAACAGAGGCCTTTGTCATCTTTTGTTTCTATCAAGTTGAGTGATGCCATAACACATGCACTGTACACCCTTTACAGTGTATGGGATGGCTGCTATTTTAAGAGGTTAACACTGACCCCAGAGACAAATGCAGTTCATGCTACAAAGTGACAGTTCTGGAGATGTACCCTTAATTAGTGTCAACTACAGGAACTTAGACCTGTTACGCTGCCTGGGGAACACTGAGATAAGCAGTGACTCTGCTCAGTGAGAAACATCAGCACTGTGCACCTCCGTCAGGTGTGAGGCGCTGACAGCCACTCGCACACTCTGCAAATCCCTACAGCTTCCATGGGCAGCGATCTTTGCAGCCAGACACAAAGCCTCAGATGACATCAAAACTGCCTTCTCAACATGACACACCACTACAGCCCTGCAGCATCCCCTCTTCAGGAACTGCACACCTGGAAAGTGCTCTTTACCACGTTCTCCCTCTCACCTGTGTCTTTGAAGACCCTCTCATCGGGCTGCACTACGGAGCAGAGGCTGTTGAGCACGAGCGTCCCGAGCTTGGCAGCCGTGCGCTCGGATGACTTGTAGTAGTCGAGGGCAGTGTTTGTCAGGACAAACCAGCGCTTCTTCATCTTCAGAGAGGACATCTTGTTGCTGCTCTGAACCTCCTTATGAAGCCAGCCTAGCACAGAAACACAAACGTGTCATTACGTGCACCTCTTGCTCCCATCGTCAGGACAAATAATTTCACTGTCATTTTAGATTTGTTGCAAAATAAAGGAAAAAAAAATACTAAGAAAATGCAATACTTCAACAGAAAAAAATTACAGCCTGCCTTGCTAAAGCTGTCGAAAAGATAATTTTCTACTCAGAGGTGTAAATAGCAATGTCCACCCACAAGGCAAAATGTTCAAAAAATGTGGGACTGAACCAAGAGGCTCCATATAAAGAAAAGAGAGAGAGACCTTCCTGAAAAGATGCCTTTGTGGCTGCTCTGCTGTCACAGAGACATCTTACTATGAAGAGCAGAGCATACCCTGCAAAGGATCATTCCTTTTTCTCTTTGATTAATGAACAATACAGATATTTTACAATACAGATAAAAGGAACTGTGGCCATGCAATTAAGTATTTTGAAGTTATGGTACTCAAACTGTTGTCTTATTGTCTCCTTTGTATCATTCCATCTCCTTGAAATTTTTAAGACTAGGGTGGGAAGCTTTTGCCACATTTTGATGACCCTTTTCTTCCTGTCCTTCTGCCTTGCCATGACCACTCCAGGACCTTTATTTCTTCATAGACTTTTCTGGAAGATGGCAAGGCAATTTGCTCATGCACTTGCTTTCCACAGACCGGATCACGAGTGTCTTCATACATTTAAAGACCATGTGATGAGCTTAAAGCACAGAGGAAATTTAAAAATATTTAAGATAAATTGGTGTATATTTTGCAATATATGTGTGATCCCTACTCATGCTCCGCCATCTTCAACCAAGGTCTGACTAAAGATGTAATTTAAACCTTTTGCTCAACCTCAGAGAATTTTTCCCACCTCACCGTGTCTACCACAATCAGGTTAGTTAGTTTAGCTGAGGACAGCAGCAATCCCACAAAGATCTCTGTCCCTCCCTCTCTACATGACAGGTGTCAGAAGGAACTGAGCTGCCAACAAAAGCCACACTGTCATGTTATAGTCCATCTAAGCCAGCTGCTCCTCATCAGCAGCCACACTCCTTCCTATTCCCTGGTGGCATTTGCCAGACATGTTTAAATAGGCTAAACTATCATCAGAAAATGAAACATATGAAGCACTTGCTTTTTTCCCACCTGGCAGGGAATTAGGTAGGAGCCAGGGCTAGCACACACGTGACACGGCAAGCAGCAGGCAGGAAGGTAGAGGGGGGCAGAGAAGGACAGGTTTTGGGGAGCAGCTAAACCCTACACTGAGTTAGGAACAATCAAACCTCCCTGTCAGATTATAAGCAGGTGAGTTTCACATGTAATTGCATGTATTTCCTTTCACCTCTCACAAGGAATTCCTGGCCATCGACCTTGGATTCGCCTTTGGGCTTCTGCAGCAGGGAGATCCAGTGATGCATTTCCTCAGGAGTGTCGCTGTTGCAGTGAATCACGCGATTGGCTGTGATGATCACAAAAGAATTTGGTCTGCCAGAAAACAAAAGCATTAGAATTAGTCATAACCATGCAAATAACTCACAGCACACCCAAAGGCATGTTTTTTATTTTCCCATAAACAGAAAGACTTTCTGAATACAAACCACAAAGGAGTGCAGAAATACTTAAAATCATCATCTTGTTCAGTTGCTCTGTCAACTGATGAATGCAAAGACCAGCTAAATGAAATTAAGTATCTTTCAGAAGCTACTTCCAAAGACTAGAAAGTATTAATTAGCTAAAAAGCAGCGGTAAAATGTCCTTGGCTGATTAGCAAAGGACTTTGACTGACTGAAGTGAGCCAGTGCTTGTGCCACTGGGCTGAGCTGGTACAGCCATTCTCCTCGTACTTATTAAACCAGTGATGCCATAGCAAACACAGGTCTCAGCAGGATCAGCTAAAACATGATTGAGATTGGTTTTAGAAAGGATGAGCTGATCCTGACAAAACAGAGGAAAATCTGTTGCGTTGCTCCTGGATGACTTAGTCCTTCCCTTGCAACTGTATCTTATGAAAAGAATATTCACAATTCTGTACAGAATCGATGCTTTACAGGAAAACAGAAAAATAAAAGTATGACCAGTTCCAAGAGGAGAGACTCATACAACTTTGAAAGCAAAACCGTATTTCTATGAGAGAAATTGAGAAGTAGAATGCAAGTATGAAGCAAAAGGTGCAATCAAGCTCAGTTAGAAGATAAAAACAAGCTGCATAAAAATGTTGGTTGAGAATAAGCATTCTCCACAGAATTTGTTTAACATTGCTTCAAACACTGATATTCCAGAAAAGCATACCTCAGCACATACATAAACAAAGTTTGACTGTTAAGCTTACTATTTGTTCCTAGTTTTCACTGGTTCACAAATTATGAGGAGTACAGGCTGAGAACTGCCTAAAATGTTTTCATCAATGAAATCTTAGTTCACTTCTGAAATGCATTTTCTAAACTACTAAAAACAAAGTCCTAGCAGCCTGTGTCAAAGCCCAGAGCTCTGTCCCCAGACCACAGAGATAAATAACTTAATAGCTAACATTTTACTTCAGCACTGTGGGGAGTATCTTTGGCCTGGCTGAACCTGTTAATATGTGGGAAATAATTAAATGTTAACATAAAGTGATATGAAATGTCCCATCATTTCTTCTCTGAAACTAACTAAAGGTCTGTGCTCTGTTGCATTGCAAAGAGATCAAGAATAATAGAGATTTCGAAATTCATCCATTATTCTTCCACAATGCTGTTTCTTTCCCCTGAATTTGCAAGATTAACTCAAAATTACTCTGTTGAAAAAATGGAAGTGCTGCTTTTGCTGGACGTATTTGTTCAGTGCTAGTAATAGATAAAACTATAATTTTCTGGCATTGAGATTATGCTGTTTTCACTTTTAGGACATGAAGGAGAAACTTTGACTCAAAGATAATACATATATGGACTTCATGCCTATGAAGTGACATTGCTTGAAACAAACTGAAGATTTCAGCTATGTTTACTTGTTTGGAGAAAAAGATGTATGAGTTTAAACAAATACAAACCCCATAGGAAATCTGGACCTACCCACAAAAATACCGTAGGGAGTTTCTGAATTAAGAGATGGTCAGATTGCTGTACCTACCTATCAGGATTGTCTGAGGCACACACAGAGTCAATAAGCCCAACATCCAGGGTTCCCTGTAGAGTGGAGAAGACACAGATTGCATTTTAGATTACAGGTGTTCTCCTCCGTGAATAGGATTGGAACTGAAACCATTCCCCTGAATTCCAATAGCCTGAGTAGAAATCAACACATGACAAAGGCACGAGTGAGTCATCTTTGCTCCCTAAACACCTTAAGATGTGCAAGGGGCTCCACAGAAATGGAGGAAAAACAGTTTACAAGTTTCCTGAGAGTATTATGAAGGTCTGAAACAACCTTTGCTATTATCTCTGTACTGGGAAAATACATAAATACACTGTTCTTCTTAACTGCTATCTTCTGTCTGGAATAACTGTGACCCAGACTAGTCCCATCCAAAGACATTTTATCTGCATGAGGCAGCCTCCCTGTTCTCCTCCAGCTGAAAAGAGCTATCTGTGATCAAGCTGAGCAACCCACAACAAGCACCATGTTCCCCACTGCTTACCCTTACAAGCAAGGGTTCTTACACTGCTTAAGAAGTACAGCACTGCATGTGCTGGAAAAACACGCACAAACAGTTAAACACAGAGGGCTCCAAGCATGCCCACAGGCTGGTTGCACAGTAACTCACCACAGCATTCTTTGGATTGGCCTGTTCATCCTGCATTTCCCTCAGCTGCTGTGCTGTAGCGCTGTGTACTCGGCTCAGGACATTAAACCAACCACTGCCAATCAAAACAGAATCGGAGTGAAACTCTCGGTAGCAAAACTGGCTCGAGAACATGATCAAGGAACCTGGAAAGATGCCACTGGGCAAATTTCTTCATTCAAAATTTCCTGAATACTATGTCACAAAATAACTCTTGGGCTGATCATACCAGATTCCAATGTCTTCCTTCCTCCTTATTTATCCAATAAAATTCTGTGCACGTTCTTCAACCCACTGACAGCTGCTCCTGCAAAATCCAGTTTTCCACTTGTTATTCAAGGAACTCTAAGTAGGCAGTAGCTTTACAGGGAGCCCATGTCAGCAGACTGAGAAGAGCATACAGCACTTGTAAAAACAGGGTTAGTTGGGAATCCTCCTGGACTAGAGTCCTAGAGACGCCTGGGAGCCTTCTTGATTAGTCTCTCTCTGATCTGCTAATAAACTTGAAAGTCATATGGCTGGCAATTAATCATGGGTTTGTTTATAAGTGAATTTGGAGTGAAGGTTTTTGTCTGTGAAAGGGCTTCTCTTACAGACATATCTGGAGGCTAATCGCAGTTGCAGAAAAAGCAGATTCTTATCTGCAGCTTCCAGTGAGATCAGCAAACATCCATACTTCATGGAGGATTCTCAAACTGGGTACTCTGCGACATCTGCTAATCTGCCCTTTGCTACTGCAAGTGTTGGTGCTTTCTTTCCCCCAGAAGAGAGACTAATAGGGCACAGACAGAGGCCACGTTTCGTTTACACCCATCCTAACAATTCTGCAGTGTTATCTTAGGGCATGCCTACTGCAGTTGCGGAAGTTGTGGGTCAAGAAGTTACTGTTCCTTCTACCACTGCTCCCTAAATTTGCCCGTTTCTTGTCCATGTGGCTGTTCTTCAGTCTACTTCTGTTCAATTGTATCCAAACACCTTCCCCCTTTCTCTCTGACACCAAAATAATAATATATCCTAAATAACTTCACAGAATCAGTAGATCAGAGAAACAGTTACACTGTCAGGGCTGAGAGAGCAGAAGCCTTGGTAAAAGTGGGAAGACATGAGTTGCTGGGGACAGTAACCTCTTAACTTGGCTTTGCACAGCTAGGACGGGTTGTCCAACCTGCCCTTAAATAACTGATTCCCACTGTCTGGCCAGGATGCCAAGAAGGAAGGACATGAGTCACTTGTTTGCTTTGCACTGGAAGATTTTATCAGATGACACTACAGACTCTGATAAGCTGCAGCCTTTTTTCTGTCTCCTGGATAAAACCCAGCTGCTCTCGCAATCATTTACAGACAACATGAATAGACTTTTTGTTTGATTCAAGATTCCATTAAATAAATAAATCAGCTATTAGATGTTCCAGTTTATATTAAGGTTTGTGCGTCTGCTGAAGTAACCCTTGAATTCAGCATGCTCACAGCCACATGAGAAGCTGGCAGTCCTGGGACTGGCAGACTGAAGCACAACCTTGGTAGCTGTAACATCAAGTCCCCAAAGCAGGTGTGACGCATCCCAGGAAGCACAAAATGACACTCTGGAACAAATCCCCCCTTTTCTCCAGCAAAAGGGAATTGATTATGTTTCTCAAACTCTCCCATGAGTAGCTGGGTCAGACCAGCACTGAATGAACAAACCTAACAAAACTCCCTGTTGTACCTGGCATCTTCTGGTGACTCTGCAACAATGTGGTAAACTCGGTCTTCCGTCACAATGTCCAAGGCATTCTCCTTTTCATGAATATCCACAATCTCTCTGGAACACAAGAAAGTGCAAGAGCCAAAGCTAAAAACCTTTCACAGGTCTGAATTCCATCTGGTCAATTCTTTCACATCATACCCTTCACCACACAGAAGGGAAATCACTGGTTCAGATGGCTTTGTATTTCTGACAGAAATACAAAATCCCGCCAATACACATCAAGATGTTTAAAAGGATCTGTACTGCTAAAAACCAAAGCTTAAGGCATTACATGGATTTTCAAGACATCAGCAGACTAAATGGAAGAAGAGATAACAGGGAGGCTGATATAGAGATCTGTTTACAAAGTTGGGTGTGCCATGCTTTTTGGCACTTTACAGGTCTGCATAATGCTAATATAGGTGACCAGTCTGTCCTTTCTTACAGCGGGAGCTGAGGAATTGACTATGGCAGCAGAAAGAGCATTCAGGACGCAGGAAAAGGCACAGTACATGCTGCCAAATTCAAATCCCGCTGTGAGCTTCATAATACCTCTGTGAAAAGCCTGGAGAACCCAGAAAACAGATGGAGTCTGGGTAGGAGAGAATGCATGGGCTATGTACTTAATTAGCCCCTCCTGGTCTGGCTCCATCCACGGCTTGGAAAGAGCTGCTGGATTATGAAATGCAAGACTGAGAAAAGAACTATCAAGTAATTGCAGACTTCCTCCAGAGTAAAACTAGATGCTGTAATTGTCTTTTCCTCCCTTTGTTTCTGATTCTCCAAGCACCCCGGGAGATACGCAGGCCGATGAACAGCAGCACTGGACCCTTCATTACTGATTTAGAGAGTGAATAGCAGGGATCAAAGGGATTTATTTTTGCACTCACTTTGCCCTTCTGATATCAATAGTCCCCTTCAGCTTTTCCTCACTATCGTTCTCGAAGTACATCAGCTTGGATTCGCGAAGCACAAACCAGCGGCGTTTCCAGTTGCGGCGTGAGAGAGTGGACATGCCTCCGCCTTTCTTGTAGAGCCAGCCCGACTTCAGGGCCTCCTGCTTGGTGCGGAACCACATGAAGGCCTCGTTCTTCAGGACACACCAGCGCCGCCGCCACGGGTTCATGAGACCTCCTGCAAAAGCGAGGCAGCAAAATTTCAGCAGACGTGCAACAGGGGCCATGCTTCCATTCTGACCCTGCTCCTGGGCAGGAATAGTTACTACTTCAGCTCCTACATCAAAAAAAGGAATTGAAGGAGAGAAACAAAGTTGTGCCTAATTTCAAACATAGAAAAAAACAGAAAAAACTAGTGAAACAAAAGCAAAATATAGAAATATATGCACTACTCAAGTGTTTTTGTTCTGACTTCAGTTTCGTAGCTGAGAATGAATCATTTAAGCCCATACCAAGTAGGCACAATTAAGTCTCAGCGGCAAAGATATCCCTGACACCCAGCTCCTATCTCTTTTTTTGTTGTTTTAAATAAAAGAAGAAGGAAAAAAAAAAGGAGAATAAACTGAGAACTAAGAGCAAAAGAAGATGATGATTCTGGACAAACAGAAGAGGAAAGCAGATTTCCTGGATCCCATCCATCCAAGGTTTTTGCAAAATCCACTTACCTTTCATGTAGAGGTAACTGTGAAAATAGGGCGGACCTGAACCATTGAAGATAGTGATTCGTCCATTACAAAACTCTTCATCTGTATCAATGTAAACATCCACTTCTTCTTCACTCTCCAGAAACTAAAGAAAAAAGAAGATATATAGGCTGCTAGGGTTCTCCTGGTCACAGGAGGACTGGAGCAATTAACAGGGTTAGAGAAGTCACATGATCAGAAGGTGCAAAACTACACGTAGTCCCTTTGCAAAAAAAGCACTACGGTAAAAGTAGAGGCTTGACAGTTTATCCATTAATGCCTAAAGCAAGAGCACGGAATTTTCATACCTGACAGGAGAGCAGTGGACATGGCTAGAAAGCTCCAGTTCCCTGCAGTAACAAAACTTCCTGTTTCAAGGCACAGTCCACCTTGCAAAATCTAATTTGATGGGATTAAGAGAGAATTTTTCATTTTGGAGAAGTTTTCTGATTTTTTTGGCAGAAAGGCCACAATGCCAGGCAAGATGGAACAGTGGTTTAACCCCAGCAAGGAAATTACTTGCTTTGGGTTGCTTAGGAAAAAAAGCACAGTCCAGGATAACTGAACCCTAAAAACATCAATCTGAATTACTGCAATAATAGTACTGAATTTATTCATCTATGTTTTCCAACTAGATAAAGGCCCTCAGCCGTAAGGAAGTACTTCACAGACAAATCATTTCCTTTACCTTAAACACAATTTCCTTCTATTTGCTTTATTAATTTAATACTAATGAAGGCAGTTCCTTAGACCTTTTCCTTCCTCAAACACATGTTGCTTCTTTTCATTTTCCCTTCTGTCTTTTCTCTGTGACCCTCTTTTGTCTCATCCCTGGTGCACTCATTCATTCTCTCCCTTGGCATTAAGTTTCAAAAACCAGGTAGTCTTGGAACAGCAGCTACTGATGGGATCTTGACTCAGCTGTGGTTATCTTCCTGTGGCTCACACTATGACAAAGCACCAACTGGCTTTTTTATTAGTCTTACTCACTGATGAGCCCACTAAAACCCTCCACTTCTATTTGCATTTTAAGAAGAATGGTAGAAACCAGCCTAAGCTGTGACAGAATGATTCATGATTTGAAGACTACCTGACAGTGATCTGTGAGTACCTGCCCACAGAGAAGGTACCTTTACTCAAGCAGATCACATAAATTCTGATGGCTGGCAGCTGACATTAGGGAAATGCAAACAAGACAATCGTGCAACTTTTTAAAGAAAGGTCACAATCTGTCATTGGAAAAACATTCTGAGGGAAGTAAACTGAGTTCCTAAAAAAATATAAAAATTGAATCGTTTTCTAAAAGGTATTTTGTAGTTCAAGTGTCTCCTCTCAGGGATATCATTTATTGGAAGTATTTTTGTGGCTGTCATTGGCTTCACACCTGAACTCCTCACAATCTTATGTGGGCTTTGACACCCTGTCCTGTAAGGGGATTTATCACTGCATTATTAAGCAGCTGGCCTGAGAGCACTCAGGAAGTCCAGACCCAGTGTGGATCTAAGCTGAGGTGCTAAGCACGAGGCCAATAGCCCAGCTTTACCACCCTGTCATTGTCCCTGCAACAGGAATGAAAGGTTCAGTGATCCTGGCAGTGTGCACTGGGACCCAGCCCAATCAGCACAGTAATTTCTTCCAGCTTTAGAATAGCTTAACTCGTACATAGCAGCTGAAAATAAACCCTTGACTCTGAAAAGACCTAGAACAAGAGAAGTCTTAGTGATGGAGACAAATCAAACCCCAGCCTTTCCCATTTCCTCTTGTCATTGCACACTGGAACCTTAGGCCCATTCTGTGAAATCCCTCTAAGGTAGAACATACACCTACAAAATACCAGTTGTTTGCTTTCCTTCCTCCTAAAGGGTGTGACATTAACATATGGCAATGGAAACAATCTAAAATAGGTACACATGTACTAGCTTGTGTGCCAGCAGACACCAGACAATCACAAGCCCTGTGGCCTTCAGCCTATCTATGACTCCTCCCTCTTTTTCAGCCGATTATTGATATAAGAGAGAGTTACATATTAGTAACTAGACTCAGAGTGAGCAGGCATACAGCAGGAAGGCAAAAATATTATAAACATCAACAAAGCCACACTAGTGTCCAGAAAGGTGAAGGGAGAGATTCTCACCGAGTCCAGGCTGCCACGGTTGGAGTCCAGGCTGGTACCATGGGAATGTCTCAGACCCTCCTCATCATTTAGAGGCTCAGCTGAGGCATTACCTGCATCTCCATAGCCATCAAACTCCTCATGGTCGTAGTCAGACTCCACATCTGGGGGGGAGGTGTAAATGGGCTCTCCTGCTTCTCCACTGTTACTCCTCTGTGTATCAGAGACAGTGCTGTAAACGCTTTCTGCTGGGTCACATAGGGCTCTCTGCACCTTGGGGCTAGTTGTTCTTTCCACAGGCAGTCCTGGAGCAGGAGCAACCTCTCCCACTTCCCTCTGGAGAAGCAAAAGGCTTGTGTTTGCAACTTCCTTTGAGTAGTTACCACTCTTTCTTGTGCCATGCTGATTTGAGACCACCAAACTGGAAGTTGGCCGTCCTTCATCATCAGCATGAAAACCCTCATCCACTTCTTCTTCAGCCAGTGGTGCCACCAGGCTGCAGTCAATGTTGAGTGTCCCCTCACTAGAAAGTGAGCGCTCTAAGTTCTGCACACTTTCATCCAGATTGCCAAAATCCAGCAGCTCCAAGAATTCCTGGGCAACCCTTGATGCCTCTTTTTCCAGCCTTTGTATCTCTTCTTCTCGCTGCCGACAGATTTCATTCCTGGTGTCTTCAGAGATGACAGACATGTGATCCTCTTTCTGTTGCTGCAACTTTTCAATCTCCTTCTCCAGTCTTAAGATCTCCTCCATCTGACGTCTCTCTTCTTCTTGCAGGGAAATATCCACCTCCTCAGTGTTTACTGTTTCCACCTTAAAGAATTTAGAACAATGTTAAAGCACTTTCTTCAACCTGTCCGTGTTCCTTGCCTGGACCTTTCATTCTTCCTGTCTCCTGTGCTTGCCTTGTACTTACCATCTGCAAAAAGATGACTCCAGCATCCTGCAATCATTCATGGTGTAAAAGCTAAAGGTAGAACTACTGGATCTTCAGGTACCTCCTTTTTCCCAGCAATCTACCTCCATTATGAATCATACAAAGAAGCTCACTGGGTTCAGTGAATTTTTACAAAAGCCTCTCTATCTGTTGGTCACCGTACACTTCAATTTGGATAAAAGCAGCCTGAAAGTCCATTCTCTCTTTCTGAACTCACATACATACAGGAGAAAGCAACTATATATGAATACATATATGCACAGACTACTTAAGAGCTGAAGATTTCCCAGAACTTCATTTAGAGGTCTGGAAATTTCATTGTTTCCTGAAAAGAGTATCTGACCATCAGAATCTGGGGCTGGAAGGGATATTTGCATGAAGCAGGACTGTATCCACTCCAACCACAGCCCAACAAAACTCCCCCCAAAATTCCTTGGCGTTCTTTAGCATCACTAGATGGCTGATGGCTGACTGCTGAAGACTCTGCCTTACTCTGTTCTCCACACCGAAGTAACAGGAGATTTCTAATAGATACATGATAATTGGCAGATGGAAGATATTGGTAACTTTCACTGAGGTTTAGGATAAAGCCACCCTCCCCTCCACAGAAGATGTTGAAAACATACATGTAAGAGAACAGATACACACATGAGAAAAAGTAAAAATAAATTCCAATGGGATTTCATGTACTTTCTGATAGGACTTATGACAATGCAGTCAATATATTGGCTCGTTTAAGCCTTAATCCTTGTTTTCTTTAGTTACCTTGTTGCTTGTTTTCTACTTGACTCTTATTTGTGGATGAATGCATTTCTATGCTTCTAATCTCTCCTGAACAAAGATGGTCTGAAACTGGGGAACAAGTGGTATGGGAAAAAACCCAATAGAATACACAGCCATTTTCACACACCTCAGGGGAGGTGGTCTGCTCTTTGGTATGTCAAGTACCAACAATTAGATCAGTTACAAGGGGTTTATTTTAGCCATAGCAACAGCTGGCTGCACTCTTATTTTGGCTGTTACAGGCAACAATCCAGCAAAACAGACTGTGTCACAGTGTAGCACATCACAAGGTTATCTAACAAGCTCAAGCAGTAGAGATAAAAATAGGATGCTGCATGTTCAATATGGAAATTTTCAAACAGAACCAATGCAAGCTCATACAAGAGCCTTGAAAAAAGCCCTACCTTGTTAACTCTATGCACCTCTGCCAAACCCAAACACCTGCAGGTTTTGAGTGAACAAAGCCCATTTTTTAAATAGTGTTGCCACAATAACAGTATCAGTATCCATACAAAGTGGAGGCAATGAAGGACCCTTCACAGATATTCACAAGAAAACATGTGAAAAGAACAACTTTTAAACTTACCTGGGCCACCTGCAGTAGCGCATTCAGCTGCTCCTTTTCTCTGTCAAAAAACAAGACATAACAGTCAGAGACAGACCTAGTTCTCCTGCGTGAGGTTTTCAGAATTACATGGACACACATCCCTCCATGGATAAGGTTAAAGTGTGGTACTTGCTGTAAGACTGATTTAAAAGCTTTTGCAATTTAGTAAAAATCCAATTCTCTGTGGTTGGCATGACCTTTGTGGATATAACAGATTTTCCCTATGCACTTAACTTTCAGATCAATTAGGAAATTGGATTAGCTGGAACACACCAGGAAGGACATTGGAAACACTGACAGACAAATCAGACTCATGATAAATGTAAACAGAATCTTCTGAAGTACTATAAATCTGTGAATACTGAGGTTGTACGTGTGTAGCTGACAGATATCAGGAAACTGTGTTCATTTTCTAAAAAAAGAATTATTGCAGTACCAGCATTGAATTTGTGTTTTGTTTTGCTTTTACTGTATTAGAGCCCCAACTCATATAACTTCTCAGTGGCATGCAAAATACAGTTTATTAGCGAAGACTGTAAGAGTCAGAGTTTGTTAGTAAACATGAGCAGAGGAAAAAAACTATCCCACGTTGTTGCAGCTCTACCCAGATCAAAAAGGTTATACTCCAAAGCAAAGCTATCACTACGGCCAGTTTCTCCAGAGCAAGCATGCTACAAGCAACTGAACCAGCAAACAGACAAATGCCAGGGTCATGCTTAGGGAGCAGGAATAGGATGCTGCTGGATGGAAGAAAGTTTCAAATGTATAATTCAACCCCAGGGAGAACAGGAGGGCAACAATATTTATTTCCCAGGCCTTGCAGATTTTCCCAGCCAAATTCTAAACTGCAGCTGCAAGTCACAAAGTCCTTAAAGCTCTCACTCTTGTGCTCGCTATCTCAGAAAAAAATCCAGGAAATATTTGTAAATGAAAGCTGACGTAAGTGATATCCAGATGGCTCCAACTCTACTGAAAGATCCCTAGCAGTCATCATGAGTTAAACAACTGCCTTAAAGGATAAGACAGCTCAAAAGCACAACCATTTCAAAACAAATTAGGAATACCACCTATAATCTACATACTAATTCCTACAACTGTTGCTCACAGTTTTTAAACATTTGGTATTTCTTCCTGCTTTCTAGTCATCATCAACTGATCTGCACTCTTCCTGAAATGTGATACCCAAAACTAGGGACAGTACTCCAACTGAAGGGTACTGAAGCATCACCCCATCTTACAGAAACAATTCTGTTTATAGAGAGCATTTGCTTTCTCCTCTCACACAGCATGACACTGGTGACATACTCAACTTAGCCTCCAGACCTTCCTCCTGCTGTTGAAGTAAGCATTCCTCCTCCACTCCCTGTGCATTTGATTATTCCTGACTGTAAATCTGCATATGTCTGTACCAAAAGTTATCCTGTTTTTCAGATCCTTTAACTTGCCAAAATTATTTGAACTCTAATCCTAGGCTATATGCCTACAGCCCCTCAGCAGATGGTTTTATCTGCTAATTTAATAAGAATATTCATATTTCCTCATCCAAATTCTTATGAAAACATTGCACAAGTACCATATCCAGCACAGACCACGGAAGAATCCCATTCAAGAGTTCTCCTTTATTTAACAAAAAGCTACTATTGTTTATTAATTAAATACAGTAAAAAACACAAATCCTTATCTTGCTTCACATACTTTTTTCCAAAGCAAATTTCTTTTAGCATCTTGGAGTACTATCACAAGATAACAAAGCCCTTACCTAGCTTTTACTTACCCAAAGTCAAGTTACCTATCCTCCATGGTTTTTCCCTGTCCACAAGACATGCCATAAGACACGACAGAAGGAAACAAGTAACTCTAATGCTGTTTGTTCTTCAAAAATCCACATTGGACTGATTCCTTTATCAAGCATTTACAACTGTTTGATCATTGGTTTCAGTATCTTCCTGAAACTGAAGTCAGGCTGACTGGTCCACAGTTCCCTTATTCTTCCTTTTCCCATTTTAAAAGGGCATCATAATTGTTTGGTATTTTCCATTTTTATGGAAAGATTACTATCCACATTACTACCCACAAAGGAGAAGAAAGAGAATAGCTACTGTTTTAAACTGCTTTAGCTAATTCTTGAAGTACCCAAACATTATTTTCACTAAATGCCCATACCTTCTTCACAATTTGTAATTTGATTTATCTGAGCATTTTCTAACCCTTTATTTCCATTATATGTTCTGAATTCTTGTACATCCTTCCTAATCATATTTTATATCCAACATTTAAGCTTTTGGGGAAGATAAAAATAGTATCAAATACCTCATTTTTCTCAACATTATTATTTTTCTTCCTGTTGAATGTTAGACTTTAGACCAAATTGTTCCATGTCTCCCCTGTGGTAACAGTGTATAAACAATTACTGCATGCCAACTTCTAGTTTATTACAGCTCAAATTGCACCTAGGTCCTTCTGATTTTGTCTCTACACTTGTGTTGTTTTTTGCTTGTTCTCAGTAGATTAGCTGATTTGCAATTTCTGTGGACTTCCACCTCATTTTTTAGGTCAAATGGATGTTCAGAAGTTAGCCAAGTTGGTCTGCTAGTACCGTCCTGACTACTCACTCAGATTAGCCATTTAACATTAATTAGAAAATGAAAATAAAATGAGTTTGCCTGATTCCTAGAAACACTGACACTTCTCTGCCATGATGCTGGGCTGAACACATCTCTCACGGTCTTGGAACTAAAGGGCAAAAACACTCTATAGCCAATAAACTAGACAGGTCCTTCCTTTTATTACAGAATCAAATGCTGAGTTTGAAGGGACCCATTAGGATCATCGAGTCCAGCTCCTGGTCCTGACACCCCAAGAGTCACACCACGCGCCCGAGAGCATTGCCCAAACGCTTCCTGAACTCTGTCAGGCTTGGTGCTGTGACCACTTCTTTGGGGAGTCTGTTCCAGTGCTGACAACCCTCTGGGTGAAAAACTTTTTCCTGGTAGCGAACGTAAATCTTCCCTAACTCAGCTTCCTGCCATTTCCTCGAGTCCTGTCACTGGGCACGAGAGTGAAGAGATCAGAGCCTACTCCTCCTCTATCCCTTGTGAGGATGTTGAAGACCACAATGAGGCCTTTCCTCAGCCTCCTCTTCTCCAGGCTGAACAGATCAAGTGGCCTCAGCCACACTTCATGGCTGCTCCTCCAGACCTTCACCATCCTCACTGCTCTGCTTTGGACACTCTCTAGCCTAATGTCTTTTTTATATTCTGGTGCCCAAAACTGTACACAGGGCTCAAGGTGAGTGCTTCTAACCTTAGAATTTTCTGATGCTTGCCACACAGTCTGATGAGATCCCCCTTTGGGAAAGTATGTAACAAAAGCCTAGAAAAACTACTTCTGAAAAGTGAAAAATCACACAATTATATGTTGAAATTGATATAATAATGAACCCAGCAGAGTCCAGCAAGTGTAGCAAGCGGCAGCGCTGAACCCACACACAGCGGCACTTCTCATTTGCCACAAGAACTGCTGGGTAAGCCCCTTCATTCCCATGGGGGTTTCCTGCCATCCTTCCCCTTTGTCTCCCGACAGCGTGGTCACCTGCAAAGGCTGTCATCTTGAGGGGGAGGGTCTGGTGCCATCTTCCCTTGGACTCCCTATGCACCATCGCCTGTGGCGGGTGCCATCTTGGAAAGGGGTATTTCCACCATTTTGGGTTTCAATTTGTTCTCAGGGAGTTTGTGAAATTTATCAATTTTGTATATAGTGATTATTTACTGTTGTTTTTTACCTGCTGCAGTTTCACTTGTTAGTAAACTTATTTTTCCACTTACAGCTACTTGTATTTGTTCCTTATTGGTGAAAAGGGACTAGTTGAAACAAAGAGGGAGAACTCATTTTAGAATGTTCCCCTTTAAATTGTCTAAAACCAAGACAGAAAGCAAGATACCATCTTGTACCTTTCCTTCACCTCTTCCTCTTCCTGTTTCCTCCTACGCTCCTCCTCTTCTTGCCATTGTCTTTCCTCTTCCTCTCTTCTGATCTGCTCTTCCTCCTCCTGCCTCCTTCTCTCCTCCGCTTCCTGCTTCCGCCGGAGTTCCTGCTGCAGCAGGTGCTGGTAGAGGCTGCGAGCCAGGCGGCCACGCCAGTGCTTCTGCAGGGTCACCGCAGAGGCCTTCAGGCGCTGCAGGCTCTTCTTCCAGAAGTATGCTCGGTAGTTCTTTTGGATTATAACAACACTGGATAGCACCTTCTGATACTTCTTCCTAAAAACAGAACCACACACTTAGTGCATCGCTAAGTCATGCACGCTCTGCATCTCTCATGCCCTTGTATACTGACCACATCCACAGGAAAGTCCTTTTCGAAAAACACAGTTCAGAAGTGACATGATTTCTGTTCCTCTCTTGCCACTCACTACCTATAAATCATATTCACCTCACTCTTCTCCCTCCTAAATCTACCACTAGTTTGTTTCAATGGGCACCTACTTTTGTGAAGACTCTCAAAATGAGAGGGAGATGATGAGGGAGAGGTATTTGGCACATGGAAAGGGAAGGTCCTCTGCCCCAAAGTCTCCTTGCATTGCACATAGACACAGTCACTGTGCAGTGAGCGTAATCATTCTGTATGGATTTATTATAATAGAAACATACAAATGGCCTTACTCTATGAGAACAAAAATTGCTCCATCTCTTCAGTGGTCAAAAGCAAATTACTCCAGGAAGGCAAAAACAGTGCAAAAACAGATTTGGTCACATTAATTTCACATCGTCTGTGAGAAAACACACAGATACTACAATATTGATGGCTGAATGAAACATTGTAACAAGTTCACATTCACTTCTATTGCACAATGTATTGCCTAAACAAGAATCATAGAATATCTTGAGTTGCAAGGGACCCACAAGGATCATCAATGACATCAAAATCAAAAAGAACATGACAGGGCCCCAAAATACAACAATCATCATTCAGTATTTCTGTAGTCTAGTAATGTTGTAGAAAAGTCAGGTTTTGCCTCTGCATTGAAGACTATTTTTATCAAGGACATGAAAAAAGTTCCTGGTAGAAGTTTGTACATGATACACAAACTGGACAAATAACAAGAGGTACCATTACACAGTAATCTGGATCAATTTGTAAGCTAGATTCAAGCAAACATTAAACAATCCAAAAGAGCCAATTGTAAGGTCTTGTGTTGAAGAATCAAATGCCAAACACAACTGATGTGGGACTATGTTGGGAAACAGCAAGTCAAAACTGGATTTCTGGGCCCCAGATCATCATACAAAGGCAAACTCCCACCACAATGCTATAGAAAAAAATACTACTGGGATTCTTATACTCTGAAGCAGAAATATTGTTGTATAGAATACTGCTTTTATCCTATGTTCTGTGCTTGCAGCCCCATTTCAAGAACAATGTTAGACCCTCAAGTGATTTCTGAGGAAGCAGGATTGCAACCAGAAATTCAGGCTTACAGAATGAAACCAATTGCTCCATGCAAGACCTTAAGAAATAGAAAAGCCTAAGGAAAGGCTTTACCCCAGTTAAAGTATCCACATTTCTGTTTTTCCAACAGGGGCCATAAGATTTAACTAACCTGAAGCTGCCATCTATTAAGGCTGAAAATAAGCAGACATTTTTTAAAGTCATTTAATATAGATGCCTTAGTATCTTGCACTGGGGAAACAACCATTGGTACTAATCAAATCAAAAACTTCTTTAATCCAAACCAGAATGTGCACAGAGAAATTCTATGGGGCTGTTACACAGGATCTTGGGCCAGCAGGCTACAGTAATCCTTGAGGTCTTACAGTCCTAGAAAGCACAATGGAAATAGCATGGTATTCTCACATAAACTTCCCACAGAACTTCTGCAACACCCTGAGGAAAAGACACACCTTAAAAATCCCCGTCCTGGCAACAAAATTCCTCTCAAATGGTAACAGGGACCCATGCTGACAGCTTGCCACCCTCTGCACATCAGATACATCAGCCCAGTCAAGAAAATCAGAGGGGGATGCTAATAGCAGTAGTGTGCAGAGGTCATGCTCTTTTCCATAGGTATTAAGTCAAAGGGAGGAAGCACAGAGAAAAGAAAAGGAAAGGCAAAAGGTGATAAAAAGTAGGATGTTTTAGGTTAATTACTCCTGGGCTGAACTCCCCTCATCCCCACTCCTTCTGTCCGCCCTGTGTCCTGCACATGGGGTGTGAACAGCTGCACAAGCACTGTCTGCCAAGGCAGACTAAGTGCATCAAAAAGGGTACTCTGACTTTTACAAAATGCATCTGCCAGAAACTCTCTCAAGTGCAACATGTGCCAAGCCCTGCCCAGCTCCAGGACAGCTCTGCCTGCTAATCTGCCAGGCTGAAGTGCCCCCTCATTCCTCACGACCACAGCCAAGCTTGCAGATGCCCTTCAGCTGGAACTGCTGCTCACAGGCTGCAAATTTCATTCCCCTTGTTGAAGCTTCCACTCACCCTTCTGCACTGGCCAAAGTTCAACCTGCAGACCAAGCGAAGGGGTTGGGAGACCTCCTGACCATGTATCACACCAGAGGAGGCAGGATGGCTGCAAGGCTCCAATGCTGTATGTGAAATTTACTTAATTATTCTGTCAGCGAGCTGTAGTTAGCAGTTATGCCTCCAAGGACTAGAGATCACAGGGTTATGGAGCAATTTGCTACTGTCTTCTTCCCATGAGCAATACAGTCCTGAAGAAACCAGGGGCACAGCCAAATTCATACGTGGATCCTGCACTATGTGGTTTTTAGCTGGTGAAGCTGCTACCTGCATCTCAGAGCTCCACAGATTAGCTACTTAAGAATGGGGTCATTTCAACAAGCTTGATTTTCTTGTCTTGCATTTTAGTGATCCGAGACACTAGGCTGCATAGGCTGCAGGGAATGAGAGCAAAGAAAATCTGGTTCTCCAGGCTCACAGAACAAGTTCACAAAGAGGGAGAAACCAGTAAAATCCTTCTTTTGCCAGTCTACTTTGCATGAGACCAAACGAATTTAAATACACTTATACTTGCAAAACTAACAGAAATGGTATCAAGCTTAAGGCAGCACATACTGGTATTCCTGCCCAATTCTGCACAGACCATTCAGCACTTGCCCAGATGAACTTCTGCCTGCTGGACTTTTTTCAATACAGGTGCAGTGCAACTGGAATCTCTCTTCACAGAGAATTTTACAGACCCCCTTTCCTGCTCTTCTTTACTCCCTGCTCTCCTCCCCTGCGAAGTCCAGTTACCTCCAGCTGCTTGTGAAGATTTACACTCTGGCTGCAGAAGCACAGCTTGTCCTTAAGGATGAGACTCATAACAGCAACATGTGGGATGAGGAATTCTGAAGTGTGGAGGCTGAAGGACCACAAGATTTCTAACCAAGAGGAACACTGCTGCCACACAGTCTCCATCACAGCCCTGCAGGGCAGCAGCTTCCTTACCAGGACCTCAGAAAAGGAGTAATCCAGTATGCCTGCAGTGATATTTCCCAGCAAATCAATTTTCCTGTGCTAATCCCTACCCCTCACTCCAAATTCTAGACACAAAGTAAAAGAGAGCAGAGGCCCTGACACAAAAAACTTGCAATCTCATGTACAAACAATAGAGCGAGCTCATTTGTCTTCCTGGAGGGAAATAAATAAATGAATAAAAGCCCCAGAGACCAAATGTGTATTTTGCTGATATTCCACACTGGCAAGGCAGGGTACAACCCTTGCACACATTTCCAAATGAAAAATGAGCTACCTGGTGTAACTGGAGCTCTAAGAAGAGTGCCTGCTGAAACAGCTCTGCTGGCCAGGGATTTCACCTCCTCACAACCCTGACTGACAGGTGTCTGGAGCAAAGACCAGCCAGGAAAGAGCATCTTACTGGGATTAAGTGTGCATACCACAGCCATTAAGGAGTCAGCTGTTGCACTGACTTCGAGGGCCAGAGGAGGGGCGATTTGTCTGCAGTTGGTTCTCCCAAACCTTCTCTGGTCAGGTGGAAAAGGGAGAGGCAAGAGGAGATTACTGTTGCAGAGCTGGCCAAAAACCAATTCTGAACAGTTAATTAAAAGGAGAGGGAGATCACGAGGCAAACAGGCAGGGCGAGGAAAGAGGGTGAGCAAAGGCAGAACTGCAAGTGAGGAAGAAGCAATTGCCGGGGGGGAGCAGAAAACAGAGTTGACAGGCACAAGGGAAAGGAGGGGACCCAAAGCGTAGGTGGGGCCCAGCCAGGAGAGCCCTGAAAGCAAGGAAAAGGTGTCATCAGAGGCAAGCAATGGGTACAGAAGTCCACGGGAAGCCTGCTGAGCAGCGTTGAGGGAAGGTGCAAACGTGCACGTAACTGAAAAAGAGGTGCCAAAGGTACAGGAAGGTTTCAGCAGAGCTGATGCTGGCAGGGAGGGCAGATTCTGCAACTCTCCCTTAGAATACAGGAGGGGAAGATGGGACGGATGCTAGGGGACTAGAGAGCAAAGCAGGGTGTCGGGGAAACCCAGGCACGCAAGCACAGGGATGGTGGGGCAGCCCCCAGCACTGACCTTGCCATGTAGCCCAAGACGTGGGCCCGGATGACTATAGCTGCTTTCCTCAACTCCTCTTCCCGATCCTTCTCCAGCTTCTGCTCAAGAGCTTCCTTCAGGAAAACCTGACGCCACGGGGAGGAGTTTCAGTAAACACAAAGAGAGGAAAGAAGTCAGTCCCCGGGAGAGCCGGGCGGTTTCATCCCCGGGTGAGCGGCGCGGAGAGCGCTCCGTGCCCGGGCGGCTGCGCTGCCGCCGCCCCCGNGCACTCCGAGCGCCGCGAAAAGTTCTACAGCGGCGTGAGCCAAACTCCGCGCCCAGCCCCCGCCGCCCTCACTCTGTGGTCAAGACTTAAAAGAAGAAGGGAGGGAGCAGAGGAAGGAGGGAAAGAGGAGGGAGGAGGAGAGCCCAAGTTTGTGCCTGTGATTAACTCTTTCCCAGCTGACAGCTTTCCCGGCACAATCCGGTACCTCTCTGCAGCAGGCACTGGGATCTACTTGGGTGATTAAATATTTTGCAAAGGAACTCCTCCGCGTTTCAAGGAAAGGGAGGAAATTTTCGATTTCTAGACACCAGGAAATAACCTTAACAGCAATCTTAATGGAAGGCAGGTGGAAAGCCAAAAGCCCAGTCGAGGCACAAAGCTGCGTGTACTCTCAGCCCACCGGTGCTGAAGCCCTCCACCGACCTCCAGAAACTCTGGGGTGAGATGCTTCAGTGCTGAAGAGGTTCGACAGTGGAGCATGCACTAGGGGCAACTGAGCTCTGATGATAGAACTCTCCAAGTATTACTGGTTGCACGTCAGTGTCCAGTATTTTAATTTTCAAGCGTCTTTCACCACCTGTATTTACAACTTCTGCTTGGTGTTAAATGCTTGTGAAGAATGCATGTGCTATGTTAAAGACAAAAGAACTGAGATACAAGCAAAGATAAGTATGTTTACAGGAATTGTGCTGACATCTAAGCAATGTTAAATTAGCTGGCTTGCATTAGGTTAGCACAGGATTCAGCACATATTCCTGAAATAAATGCACTGCTTTTTGAGATGGATTGCAGCCTGTATGGAGCTCCACGGTGCTGTGGGTAGACTGCCAGCAGTACCCAGACTAGAATAAGCTGGTAAGATATGTCCATACAAGCTGCAGTCACAGCAGCAAGTGCCATATGGCCATGCTCGTGTGACCTGCTGCCTGGCATTGGATAAATCCCTGCCAGGGCCAGCAGCAGAACAGGCTACACTAGGGAAGTGTAGCCCCACTTGCTGAAGCACTGTCATGTACACAGGATGTGAGCTGATATTCATCAATCTGCAGAACTCAGAATCACATTAATCAGTAGAAACTCCTTACAAATGTACTGGATCCATGTGGTTGTGCTGAGAGGCCAGAGATTTGAACAGTCATTTAGTCCAGTGCTCTGCAAAAACTCCCCTCTTTGTCACTTACCTCCCCTTTATATCTCTCTATACCTTCCCCTCCATCACTGCTTTCGGCCTCATCCCTTAAGGCTCTTCCTTCCCCCTGCAATGACCATTGAGTACTGACACCTCTCCCTGAGTTAGTACCCATAGCCAGTGGCTTTACTGGACTTGAATTTCTCCTGGGGAGCAGTTTCCATTAAGAAATGAGCTGCTCTGTAATGACTAAGTAACCATGGGTAGCCCGAAAAGAAGCTTCATTATCAAGGTACTGCCAACCATGAAGCTGGCATCCTTCCCTGCAAGTTGTACATCCACTCCCTCTGTTAACAATCTTTTAAGATTTCTTTAAGGCAGGGATTTCTCTTTCCATTACATTCCAGAATCAAGCAGCAGTCACCCATTTCAAGAATGCAACCAGCAAAACACTGTCTCGGTCCATTATCTTCATCAAATTGCAAAAATACTCAGGCCATCAGTATTTCCCTAGCAAGCACAGTCTTTGCTGAGCCAGGCCAGTTAAGGGAGGAGGGGAGGGGGAAACTCCAGGGCATGCAGAGATCCATGAGACCCAACCCTAATCCTACAGGATTATAGGATCTATATATGCTTGAGTGAGGGGTTAATCTCAAAAAAACACAGCAATATCTAGTTATAAACTGTTTGCATTTTGAAGATTTGGAGGTTTTTTAGACTCCACTAGATGACAAGGAAGAATAACATGCATTTCAAGCCCAGAAGTATTTTTGATGCCTTGCAGAAATAAACTGGAAAGTTGCTGTTTCTTTGTCATTATTCATAGTCATTTTCTGAAAACATGAGATCGTTTTCATCTGAGAAAAGAATGATTGAACAAAACATACAAGGTTACATCTATCATATCTGCTCATACTAGACACTGGCCAGGTTTTAAACCACGGTGCATCACCACAGTGCTCCTCACACAACCTCAAAGCCTGCATACACCATCAGTGTGACAGTGAATGTGTGAAGGTGTCACAGAGATCAGCAGACACAAATGTAACTGCTTGGACACCCATGTGTACATAAGTGGGATCATATGATTCTTGGGAGCAACACTGGGAAAGCAGGAAGTGGGTCACTGTGACCTGGATGCCAAAAAGGCCCTGCAAACCAGCAGGTTGAAATGTGGAAATTAATGCCTTCAAACAGCAAAAGCTACTGTGTTAAACCACTGTAGGAAATCTGTGTTGTGGGAATGGGCAAGTATGGCAGAAGGCCCAGGTGCACTGAAGAAAGGGTCATATGGAGGCTGCTGCTCCATCCCCAGTGGAGGCAATGGCACCTTAGCACAGTCTCTTTCATCATCACACTGCTTGTTTGCATCCAAGCCCTCAACTCTGCCACACCACCAGATAAAACCTGCATTGCATACATTAATACCTTTTGCAAACATTAATTTGACAATTGCCAGCACAGCAGCTGCTCTATTCTTAATGAAAAACACAAAGATCATCCTGGCCTTCCTCCTCCATTTCCTTTCCCAAGCTTCACAATCCCCTGCACTAATTCACAGAGTCTTTTCCTTCCTCCTTCAAACAATTGCTAGGGATATAATTATCCTTCCATTCATTTTGCAGGAAGTATTCCCCCTTCTATAAGCCTTGCTCTTCACCCACCCTTATACTTCTTCCTAGGTTACATCCCCATGGGCTGGTCACACCTTTTTCAGTAGCTACTCCTGACTAAGCCAAGATTAGTTCTGGGAATACCAGCCTGAGTACCCAGAGCTGCACCTGTAGCAGCAAAAGTGGCAGTAAGGCCGTGCAGGGGACTTCCTTTTCAGGACAATGACCTATGCTCTGTTCCCCTTGGCTGGTAGCTTCGCTTCACCTTTACCTGAAAGACTCTGGAAAAATTAAGGCTCTTTTCTCCATCAACCCAAGTATTGCAGGCCTCTGTTACCTAGCACCAGCTGGAACATGAATGCAGACAAAGCAGTCTGTAATGCAAGGCACAACAGTGGATCCACACAGCGGGGAAGGTACCACCAGGAAACACCACTGCTCTGCAAGGCCTCACCTTGGCATCTGCTTTCCTAGGGACAGGCTTTCTGGAGGCACTGTCACAAAGCTGAGTTGCAAAGTGGTCTCCAAGGGAAGAATGAAATGGCTTTGCATGGGAAAGAATGCCAAGCAACTCATCTGAAGAATGAAATGGCAAGGTAATACACCTTGGAATGACATCACATTGGAGCAGCCAGGGGCTGGCCAGCCATTCAACAGGGCAGCAAGTGTGGAATGTGCCAGGACAGCCTTGGAGTGTTCCATTCTTTCAATAAATAGAACTGCCCCCCTCTACCAGGACACACATCTCTAATACAAACCATGCCCAATAGAAAGTAACTACTACAACCAAACAAGATGGCTCAACTGCTTCCCAGCTCCAGTAAATTTTCCTTCTCAGGCATAAAGGATACAAAGATTGCCTCTCTTAATCATTTCTTTCTTTCCACAATATTCAGACTCACAGCAACCACTGCCCAAGCAGAGAGACAGCAGTTTACCAACATGCCACATACAGCTCTTCAGTCAAGTTTTAGTTTACAGGACACAATCATTAAAAAAATAAATACATTAGAGTATTTCCGAAGTTTTGACAAAACACACACACATTTTCTTTGCCACAATTACCATGCATATTGGTTTTTTTCCAAATAATTTGTGCAGGTCAAGGAGTGAGTGAAAACAGACAGATGGACTCAGTCCTTCATGATGCACAATGGGAACTGAAGAGAAAAGGGACCTATAGCTTCCAGGGGGTCAAAGCAGCCTGGATTTCCTGCTTGTTGTTAGTCTACTGCAGGCTCTGGACTCCAGCTGTATAGCTTATAACCTTTTGTACTCTAAAAGGTGAGTATGTGCATGTGAGTTTGGTCCTCCATCCTGCTGCCCTTGCTGTGGCACAGCAATCTTCCATCTCTTGTCATGCTAGGAAGAAAGTTCAAACGCTGTGTTTACCAGCTCCAACCACTGTTTGCTAAGCTTTCCAGACAGCTCTGCAACACACACACTCTCCACACAGGCTTTAACACGAAAATGCTGGGAGACTCGCAGTCACCCAAGCAATGTGGATTATCCAGGAACAGGAATGACCAAAATGGTTCCTGGTTTGCAGGCACCAGTGAGGAGACTCCTGATTCCAAAATCAAAGACGGGGAACGCATTAGTCACAGAGCAGAAATACAGCTGAGTGATAAAATCTTTCTGGAACATCACTGGAGGCATAGGGAAAAAAAACCCAAAACAACCAAACTCCAGATTAATACATGTCCTTCCCACAACAATGGCCAGTGGTTTCCCTGTCACATAGAGCTCATAGCCCAGACTATTAACTTGACTACCACCAGTCCTTTAGGAAGAGGAGAGAGAGATCTTCCTCTAATAAATATTATAGTCTCTCCACTTATTGAGAAATAATTGCTCAAAGCAACAAATATCATCATCCAATCTCCTGGACAAATTAAAAGTGCATGTTCACTACAATCACTTCTGGTTTCATTGAGAAACTGGAAATATTCTGAAGTACTTTTCTGAAGGCTTAAGGGCAAAAAAATGCAAGAAGTTGTTTGATTTACTACCATCTGCTCTAGATATGGACTGCATACCCACTATTGAGAAATGCTGTCTGCATTGAACACCATCCATCTTGGAATAGTCTTTGAAGAATTTACTGGAGTATGTGGAAAGTTTTGATAGAGACAGCTTCACACTTCCAGATTTCTACAGCAATATACCTCAAAATGCTCACATCTATTTCTGCATGAAAAACCAGACTATTCCAGGCAAGAGAGAAGTGTTAAACATTCACCAAAACAGAAGCAAGATCTGAATTACGCAAGTGGGCAGAAGCATTTGGATACCTCTTCATAGAAAATGTATGCTAGCATCTGGGCTAGCTGCAAAAGCATCATCTGAGCTTCCCCAACAGAAAGCTGTCATACATCTGGTGATGTAGCTATTCACAGCTGAGATATATACCAAGATTCAGCTCACTGCCTCGGGCAAGAATTTCAGTTAGTCAAGCAGAGTGAAATACCTAGCACAAGAGGCATGAGTTAATGGCACAAATTACAATTACATAAAATGAGACCCATGCTTGTTCCCCTCAAATCTTTAAATTGGATCAGTCATAACAAAATCAATCTGGCTTGGTCATTTAGGAGTTTAGATAAAATCAAAAAAAACTGCTATGCCTCTAGGTACATAATATGGGAAATATTTGAGATGCTGCAGGTCAGTGGCATAAGCCAGTGTATTGAAAGGATCATGACTGCACTGCCCTGCAATCTGACCAGATGCAATCAGAACCCCTTGCAGATGGAGCAAAGCCATACCCTTCCCCACACTGAAGAAGTACCTTGGTTTTACCCAGCTGCCATTCTTTCTTGCTGCTGTCATAGGTCTGAAGAAAACCTGCACATACAGCTTTGCTGTTGTCTGAGAGGCTTGGCCCCTTCACAAGCATCTTGTACCTAAGAACAAAACAGAATCTCATCAGATTACGGATGACAATAACTGCCCCCTCCCTCTCTCTTCCCAATCTTTTAACTCTAATTATCCTCCTCCCATTAGTCCTTCTTCCTCTGGGACCTTCCTTCTTCATGTTTGCCTTCCAATTTGGAAATTTCCATCCCCCAACCTTTATCTGTTCCTACCACACTGGCAATTATTGTTGCAATCCCAGTAAAAGAATACAAACTCAACAGAATTTTTCAGTAAAGAACAACTGTCTTTTTGAAACATGTGCTTTCATCAGACACAAGTTATTTTGTTCAGTATAGGGCTGGCATTTAGTGCTCCAAGAGACAAAGGAAGCAATGTTCAGTGTCCCTTCTAGCCTTAAACTTCAAAAAATCCTTTTGATGTAGCTCATTAAAAGAAATAATTACTCCTCCCAATATTAATCATCAACTATACTGTCCATTAGAATTTTCTTCAGCTGCCTAAAGGTTTTAAGGATGGTATTTTCCTTTTACATATTATGACCAGCTGGGTTTCACAGCATCACACTAGCAAATCTGCGGCAAAGCTACCAAGAAAAAAAAAAAGACAAGGAAAGAAAGACCACAGACCATCTGGCTATTTTTCCATTCTGACTTTTAGCCTAAAGGCCAAGTCTCCAAAAGGCCTCCCAGATCAGTCTATGATATGAGCATTAAGGCCATGGTTAGAAAAACATCCCGCAGACGATCCATACCAGAAGAAGCAGTTAAAGAGGGAACAGTCATGTAGAATTCTATACTTTGGGGCTGTTCCAGCATACAATACAATGACAGCAATTACCTGCTGAGAAAGTCCTGGAAAAGGCGCCGCACAGGGAAACCTGCTCTTCGAACTTTCACTGTCTCCAGCATCCCTGAGTACCGGAGCTGATTTAGCACCACATCTGGATTAAAGAGGTTCGGCGCCTAAATGATGATCCAGAATCAAAACCAAATAAGCGAGGCAGTCACGGGCTGTATATCCCTTTTGCTGTAGAAAGCCAACCCTCCATATTTGGGCATGCCAGATAAAAATGGGGAAGTTTGGGTCAAGGGGAATGCAACCTCACAACACTGCATAATGCAGAATAAGGGACAAAAGGGAATTGGGCTGATTCTGGAAGAAAAAAAAGAGTTTGCAGACTGCACTCACAGTCAGACTATGGTAGGAAAGCAAAGAGACAATGTCTGAACACATACAGAGTGCAGAACCCTGAATCAGTTCTCTTTGCAGTCTCTCTTTTCAGTTAAACTGGAGACAAACTACAGAATTCTTTTCTGGCATAAATTCCCTAAGCAGCCTGTCTTCTGCCATATCATTCATGGTTTCAAAACACGTAAAGAAAAGGATCAATTCAGAGCTCCCCACCCAATCTAGTTAGCAGCATGTCCTCCTGCCACAGCTCACAGTACAAGCAAGAGCCACACTGTCCCTAAGCACTGTGACTTGCTCATGATGCATCCACCTCCACTGCCTCAGAGCCAGGGATCTGCAGGAGACGGTGCCTACTGCACAAACCCTTCATTCCAGAACAGAATTCTCTACAGCCACTATAAACAGGAGTGATTGCTGCTTCTACCACAGCTCTGGACTCTGCACAAGCCTGCTTAATCCTCCAGGCTTCATAAGCACTGAAAGAGGTGGGAATGGCTATATAATCTCATATTCAGCATGCAGTCTTTCCATCTAATTACCAGGACGAGGGTGTGTTTTTTCTCAACTGTAAAATAACTAGAATGAAAAAGGGAAGGTGGGGAGGAACTGCTCTTACCCTCATTTGGAGGCACCTGCCAGGCATTTGTGCAAGGGCATGCCCATGCAGGCCTGTGTCACATGCACACCTATGGCTGGGGGCAGACTTACCTTTTCTGTATTTGGTTTGATGCAGCGGATGAAAAATGGGTTGCAAGTACTAAGTGTGGCCATCAGGGAATGGAGAGAATCCTAAAGACCAGCAAGAGAGACCCAAAGGATCAGTCACTACAGAAGGGAAAGGGGCTGCATTTCATGCAATAAGGTCTTCACGCAGCTCTCCCATTCCTAATGTCCTTTGACTCTGCCTACCAAAATTTCAATAACCCATGAGATTCCTTCGTGTCCAAAACATACCCACACAGTTTGCTCCTAAGACTATTTATATGCCATCCTTGTTCTTGGAGCTGTGTATCTTTTGTGAGTTAATTTTACAAGTCTCTCAAACTTTAAATACAGGAAAACAAAACAGTGAAATGAACAGAAGGTCTGCAGACAATCTAAGTGTGTGAGATTCGTACTTGCAATGTCCTCCTAATAAGGTTTTATTGGAATTGTCACTATACCTGTAAAAATGTGGCCTAAAAGGACACAGACACTTAGCTGGAACACCAAACCAATATGAAAGATCAAAGAACCTCAAGAACTTCATATACTTAGTAAAGTACTTTTTCCTGCTCCGTCTTATCATCTCACATTTTTATACCAGACAGAAATCCTTGGGCCAGTGGCACTGTCTTTTTTTAGCACTGCAACATTCCTGCACATTTTCAGTGCTGGACACAAAACAAGGATGAATGACTCCTCTTGGCTGCAGGCCTTGCTTTACCCATCTGCTCCTCCCCAGAAGCCTGCTGGTCTCTTGGAAAACATCATACCCTGAACTGGGAACTGACAGTCGGTCTGCGCCTCTGGGTGCCCATCTTCAGTGTCTCTTCAGTGCAACGACTACAGACTCTTTCAAAAAGGTCATAGATGAAGTCCAGCCTAAGGGAGAAGAAAAGAATTAAAGAAGATGCAAGACACCCATCACCTGTGAGAAGATCGGTCTTTGGTCAGCTACTGCCCTGTCCTATTGTGGAACACCTCATTTTTATACCTGCTGTGCCAGAGTGGCTGCAGGAAGCAGTTCAGCTGGGCACTTCAGTGAGGAAATTAGTACTTCCCATGTGGCTGCCCAGATCCCATGGGCTGCCCTGTATGCCACACTCAGCTGCAAAGCCAGAAGCCCCCTCCCACTTTCAATTACACAAAGGAAAATCTCCATTCTGCACTGGCTAGGACACCTCCCTTGAGCAAACATATGCCCCCAAGCAAAACTACCTTGAAGGTATGCCAGCTGGACTGGTGCTGTCATGCCTCACTAGCTCTCATGATTAGCCCCCATGACATGACCATGAAATGGGAAGCCCAGCTCTTCTGTGACCAGAGGAGTTCTAGAACTACCCTCCATGTAGGTCAGTTCTGGGGAGTCTTCCACCATTTTGCCACTCCTGAGACATTGGTGCTGGTTCTTATGAAGTTGCTCAAAGTTCTTCAGAGCTGCTTGTGCCAGTTGATTGTTATGGCTGCTTCTGGCCCAACCTCCCTTCTGGCATGCTGAAAAAGCCTGAGTCCTTCTATTATGCTGGACAATAACAACCACAGTTCTAGTCTCAAGGCTCATGTAAAATGTTCCCCAGATGCCACTGTCCAAATAAGACAACTATGAGCAGCCCATAGTCTCAGCTCCCTCAGGTTGTTTCAAAGCTTCTCAGTGCACACTCTGCAGCAGCTTCAGAGGAGACGCAGTTCTGAAACAGTCTCATCAGGCTGGAGCCCAAAGGCAATACATGGACTGTGGTAAGAGGCACATGGTAGAGTTGCTGCTCAAAGACTTGTAGGATCCTCTGTATTATTAAATGCCTCCCTCCTACTAGGCCCTGCTTCTGTTTCCCAGATCTTGCTCAAGATCAAAATTAGCTCATTTCTCCAAGATCATGTTGCAGCTCTGGGATATAACAGTAGAGTCCATGCCCAGTCCCACAGCAACAGCTCAGTCTGGCCCAGGATAAGGACAGATGATTTCCACTAACAAGCAGGCTGGAAAACAAGCAGCCTCTGTACAAAGGCTGGCAATTGACAGCATGGCAAAGAGCATTGACTCAGTCAGGGAAACTCTGCCATTGTTGATACGGGGAGGTAAGAGGAAGAAGGAAATGGGAAAGGGGGAAAGGGGGAAAGGAAAAAACCAAATTGCCTGGAGGGACATCTGTCATGCTGTTAAAGCTCTTTTTAAAACTGGGACAACATGAGTCCTGATTAAATCTGTGCCTCATCTGACTTCTCCAGCACTCCTTTCTTCTATCAGGACACTTCAGCACAAAGAGAAGAATGATTAAGAATGATGCCTGATGCTCTGGCAAAAGCAGCCGCTTTCCTTGGTCTGGTTTATTACAGGAATGTGGCTTAGTTCCACCCAACAGATGTGGCTTCCTGACAAGCATACCTGCTGTCTTTCAGCATGTTTAAAATGTCATCACGAAAGGTGTCTCTGTTCTTCTCCAGAAAGCCTCTCACATCATACAGCACCTGCAACACAGACACAGCCACTAGAGCAGTGCCCTACAGATCATTAAATCCTTCCACATTTACATGCCAGTGTACAAGGCCTCCAGCAGAGCTACACAGTAACACTGCTGGCATGTGCCAAAATCTGAATTTCTGGGGTCAAAGAGCTACAGAGTTCTGCAGTTACTGGCAAGAAAGTGGCTTTTAGCCATCAATTAAAAAACACAAAAAAACCCCACAAAAACAAGAGCCAAGTGAAACAGCTGCAAAAATGTGCCTGGCAGGAGAGGGTCTGTGGGAAAATCCTCTGCAAGGTGTGAGGTACTCTATTCACTTCAGGAGGGTGAAGAGAATGGCCACTCAGTGCCCCAACTTCCCAACTACAAGTGCTCAGCAGATTATTCTGGGAGGAGATGAGCCCTTCTTTAATGTGCAGGTGTCCTCCCTTGACACGCCTTCATCTGCTTCATATCTCTTCACAACAAAGAGCAACATTTAACCCTGAAGGCTTGGGAACTTTTCCTTTTTGCAATAGGTACTCAGCCTTTCCTCCTCTTCCTCAAAAGTCAAATTTTTCTTGTGACTTTTCCTTTGAGTTTAGTTTGTTTGTGCACGTCCAAGAAAAGACAACATGAATAACAGAAGTAAGGAGTTTGTCGCCCAAACAAAAAGTTACCTGAGAAACTCAAACATCCAAGTTGGAGAATATAGTACTGGAGAGTGACACGCTATTTTAAGCCCATCGCACTCGTGGTGCTCTGGTACGGGACATTAACTGTGTGCAAACTCACAGCTCAGAGACATTCTTGGTTTTTGGAATCTAGAATTGAGGACCTCAGGTCCAGAATATACCAAGCATCTCACAAACACATCATGAAAACCTACCTCCCCTGCATAATGTCTTATGCCAAACTGATGGTCTGTCACCCGAGGCTTCACATAGTAGGAGTTGCTCTGAAATTAAAGAAAAAGAAGTTGTCTTATCATGCTGGTGTAAGAATAAATAGTCAGTCAGGAACTCTGCCATGACTATGACAAGGCTGGGATGGGCAAGGACCTTTGCTCTTGCAGAGCCCGACCACATCTGCTGCAGCTATCTGCAGCTACATTACAAATATGTTACTCAAATTTAAGATGGAAATATCCAGCCCTTCAAGGCATTTCTCATGTGAGCAAGGGCTTGCAGAATCAAGGCTGCGGAGGCATGCCATGGATGAAATGTTAATTCTTGTGTGTCTGACACCGGAGGAGACTGAGCTCCACACAAACCATGTGGTGCAGGACACAGGATCAGGATGCAGGGAAGATGGCAGCTTTGCATAACACCTCCACACCTTTTCTTCATCAAAGGAAATAACATAACCAATTTTCTGTCTTCCTCTATATTTTATCTTTCCTTGCACCTCTCTTCCCATACATTCAATATTCAGTTTTCCTTTTTTTCCTCTCTCATTTTCCCCCTCCTTTCTCTGTTCTGTGAAAACCATCTTAACTATTTAAGAGCAGCCATGCTGCCCTAGACCAACGATCCATCCAGCTAAGTATTTGGCCTCTAGAACTGGCTATGTGGAGTACAAACAAAGCAAGTAAATCATACTTTCATCCTAATATTCCCTCAAATTCTAGTTATTTCTATGAGGCCCGCTTAACTAGTAACACCAGATGGATTTCTCTTTGAAATACTTGCTCATTCCACAAGTGAACCCATGCAGACTTCTTGCATCTGGAGTGTCCTTTCACAGGGAGCTCTCAGCCAACTACATAGGGAACCAGAGCTGCTTGGATTTAAGCCTGGCTTCCATTAGTGCCACTAATCTTCTACAGGCCATGTGTGACTTTTAAACCCATCACACCCACCCAAGTCACCTTGTCTCCATGCTGCAGGACCCTTCAACGCAGTTTTCTGTAGCACTGAAGCTGTCCCAGACCTGCTGTTTACCAGTTCTGACAGAAGCCCTCCTTGAGTGGAGGGGCCCTGTGGTGTACATGGCTCAAAGTGAAGGTCATCTACAGACTATTCAATTCCATCACAATGTTTTCTACTTGTATTCTTAGTTTCCTGGGAGCTTTTACTACGTCTTTTGGGGATTTTTATTACTGCTGAGCCCTGTGCTGGTATTTCCATGGAACTCCATCACAGCCTCCGCCTGGGTCTCACTCCTGAAGAGCAGCAGTCAGTTCAGGGGCCATCATTTCAAAGGTGAAATTGGGACTGTTTTCCTTGAGGCACAGCATTTTACATTTATCTACGCTGCTTTTCATTTTCACTTTACAACACCATCAGTCTCATGAGGCCCCTCTCAGACCAGCCTTGCCCTGTGAGTCAGCAGAAAACCTCAGTGCTTGTAGGAGACAGTCTTACAGGCCTCCTGTCATTGAGGTAACTGACCATTTACATTGTGTGAATTTACACAATTGTGAAATCAGAACTATAGGCCTATAGTTTCCTACAATACTTTCTAAAAATTAATATAATTCCCCACCTTCTCAGACAAAAGTACTAAGAAAATTTTAAGTAACATGTTTCGCAGTGCTGTTTGTAATTTAGCTCTTTCATCTTCAAGATCTTTTAGCAGTATTTAGCAGGTGGACAGCTTCTGATGCTGATAATTTGTTAGTGCTACTGAAAATTTTTTCATGGTTGTTTTTCTTTTCACAATGATCCCATTTCATTGCTCTTCCCTTCCCCCCATACAGTCATCTTTTTCCAACCACAAACTTCCCTGTCTTCCACTCCAAACATGACTGCTACTGGATCTCTCATGTGGATTGGCATCCGGTCCTCCTCTCCCTCTCTACCAAGCCCTTGTATTTCACCCATGCTTACAACACTTTTGGTTCCTTCTGCTATCTTCCCTATTGCTCCTCTCTCCAGTTGTTTCAGAGGTCATATTCTCTTAAATCCCAGATTTATGCTTTTCCTCCTTAAGACTACAGCATTCCACAGAAAATACAGAGAAGAGGGCTTGTTCTCCTCAGGCTTCCCAGCAATGCTGGCTGGATGTCTTCCAATGCTCTTCCAGCCAGCACTAGGGACTTTAACTGGTATAAAAAATGCTTTTGCCTTCAGCAAATGAAAATCCTAGAGCACTCTCCACTGTGCCTCCCTGCACTTATAACTCAGCCTCTCCCATCTCTTGCAAGCTTCCTAGGGTTCCATGTTAACTGCTATTGCCTCAAAGCAGACAGAGGTGACACTATGGACAGCTTAATGAAAAGGCTACTCAATGCACAGAAATCACCAAAAATAGCAGCCAAAATGTAGTGGGGCATAAAGGAATGCAAAATAATACTGGCAGTCTCATGCTGCTGTACAATAAACCACAGGTACCTTCTTACCAAGGGAACTGCATTCTGGTCTGATTATTTATCTCAGAAAAGAATAGAGAAAAAAATATGTAGACAAATTCAGAAACGAACAGCAGAAAGAAAGAGGAGTTTTGAAACATCTCCATTTGGAGACAAACTGAAGAGTTTGGGACAGTTGAGAAAGAAAATTCATAACAAGTGATACATTAAAAATATTCATTAGTTCTATATTAAGAAATACCAACAACAATTGAAAAAAAAAGAAGGCAAATCAGGCATTCTCACATTTCTTGACCTATAAGACAAGGCAAAGCCACAGTGGACTAAACAGAAGGCCTTGACTTAAGCCCAAAGAAAGTATATATTTCCTCAAAGCTGTAAGTAGCCAACCAAAAGTCATTGCTATTGCTTCTAATTTGAAGTCATGAGTATTACTAGCAGCGTTACAATGCAAATATGAAATATGATAATATCTGCATCTATGCCAATTAAAAAATTTCAGATAAAGGATACAGATTTGTATGTTTTCAGGCTTGGATAAAGCCTGAATTAGAAGACTAGAAAACATATTTGCTGGCAATGTTCTTACTAAGACAGTTAATTACTCCGTAAGTCCAAGCTACAGGCTTTGATTTGCTTTGTTTTCAGTCTATTTGCTATTTAGAACAAAGTGTCGGCTGTACCAGAGACATGGTAAGGGATTGCTACAGTGATCCCAGTGGGGTTTCTGTGTCCCCAGGATAGCTTTCTGACCTGCATGAAAAAGCTGTTCCACTACTGTGTCCAGAACACAAGAAAGAGGATGAAAGAATTTAATTAATTAGGAACAATAAGAGAGCTTTCATTAAAAGTCATGAGGCAAAAGCCGTCCCCAGCCCCAGGAGACAGATCTGACATGCTCTGGAGCAGACTGCTGTGAGTCAGCTGGCAGGAGAAACCCACACACACTGTGCAGCCACATCCTGTGCCTGGGGTGCTGCCTCGTGTCCTGTCGCAGACCAGCAGAACCTGACTCCATCCCATGCTGCAAATTCGAACCTCCTCTGCCCACAGCCTGTGGAATGCACACTCCCTCTTCTCTATGTGCACAGGAGACCATTCCCAGGTTGCTTTACGTATTACTGTTGTTCAGAGAAGCCTTATTAGACACTCGCAGGTTCGGGCCTAAGGCATTTTAAATTTCCTGCACAAAGCACATATTTTACATCAACAAGACCTTCACTTTAGGTTTTGAAATGCTGATGGGGCTAACATACTGATCATTTGCCTGCCAGGTTATTTTCTTACTTACCATATGCTGGCTGTGAAGTTTTTCCAGAAGGGTGTTGTCTGTGCCTTTGGGGAATCGACTCTCTTCATTCACCAAAGCCAATAGACCCAGTTTCTACAGCCAAACAAGAGACAGGCTTTTACAGTCAGTAAAAGCTTTAACTACACAGTACCAAGCCAAGAACTGGAGATCTGAACAGACCATTGAGCAATAACCCTTGAGTTATACCCAGCAAAACTCAAATTGAAAGCAGAATTCTGGACAGTTAATACATTCAGCAAGCAGAACATAAGTGGAAATTGTTTATAAAAAAATTCACATTAAGGTTTTACTTGAATGTTAATCCCTGTATAAAACTATGACACCCTTCCTAAGCTTACTCTCAACAATAAGCCAAGATCTGCTTTCTTGAGCTGGGACTATGGGTAGAACAGCTCATATGTTTGCCAAGTCACTATGGGAAGAGGATCTAATCAACTATCTGTTTTTAAAACCAGGAAATGCCAGGGAAGATTCTCAAGACACTCAACAGTCCCCCCTGATCCCTAGAAATTGTCACAGGTAACTGCTTACCTTCTCAATAAGGTCCAGGCACTCTGCATTATCCATCCAGTCAATGGCTTCCCAGTTTATCCCTTCCCTAATAGTCAAGAACAAACAGAACAAAGTTGTAAAATGCCAGATCCAATGTCCTGGGCTGTAGGAAAGCAGAAGCAGAAGCAGAAGAGCCTGGCAGCTGTCCCAGGACTCAAGGTGATTTGCATGAATTAGGCTTTGTCATGGCTGAGAAAAAAGAATAGGGGACCCAATGCACTGCTAACACAAGGAGATGGAAATAAGAGACAGCCTTCCTTATCCATACCAGTGACTTAGACTGATGCTTTTCTTATAGTCATTGAGCAAATTTCACATGAGTTTTAAGACTGTGCTCTTTCTGCAGTGATGAGCATCAGCCCACACAGTGGTAATGATGGACAGTTTGCTACACAGCTTCAAGAGTCAGCTGCTGACCCACCAGTCTGGAACACATCTGCAAGGAGACTGAACCACAGTTCACAGGTCCAGCAGGAGAAGAGACTGGAGAGAGTTTTCAAAGAGAGTTTTGAAGAGGATGACACAGATAAGCTTTGGCCTGACATGCAGGGAGCCTACAGGGTGGCCTTGCATCTTTCAGAATAGGAGCTGATGTAGGTACAGTAGTGCAATAACGTGCTTTGAAAATCACCCATGACATTCTGTAAATCTGCTGAATGTGCTTTTCCCCCTGACCATCTTCTTATACCCCCATAATACAGGATATGTCTGTTTTCAGAATTCAGAGTTGCCTAGAATAACTCTTAAGAATCCAAGGAAGACTAGAGGCTATGTGTGAAGCTGCTTACTGACATTCTGATACAGACACCTTTCAGGTGGAGACTAACATTTTGATGGAGCTATTGCCTCCGAATGCTTCAGCCCAGGCTTCATACTTAAGGTTCAAAGCATCAAGATGAGATACGTGAATCTACTTACTAAGCCTGAGGAAGCAGAGCTTATATGGTGAAAGATGAGCTTTAAGTACACTGCCTTAGAATAATTTGATATCTAGTCAATAAAAAAAATCCTCTCATTCCTTCCAAAGTTCAGCCACAGAACTTAAACTTCTATGCAACCATCAGGAAAGAATCATTTGTCATGATGGTACCATTTTTAATACAAGATTCCTGCAATGGTGGGACTGGCCTGAGAAGTGAGCGCATAAATAGCCTTGCAATTTTGTAATCTTTAGAATTTAATGAATTGCCTATTCAACTGTCTCCCTTTACAAGGCTGCTCTCATTTGCTCTCACTGACTCTATTCAATTCCTTCATTCACAAACATAAAGGCTTCTGTTTCAGAGCAACAACTGAAGTATTTGTCTAGCAGCCTTCTCTAGAAGCAGAAATACTCTAGAACATCACAGGTACTTCACAAAATACAATCCAATATGAAGCCCACAGAAGAGGAAAAAGCTGTGCAGAAGGCCCCAAGCTCAGGAAACAGCCTGATGTAAATCTTGCTGAGGAGAAGAGTCCTTTTCACAGTATAGGAATCTCTAGGACAGAAGAGCTGTTGGATATCTCTAATTGTCTATCTTTAGAGAATTTACTTTTTGCACACCCAGATTCTATCTGCATTACACCACCACTGCCATAGGTAAATCATTACAAAAGTCAGTCATACACCCAGTGATCATGCACTCTAATGGGTTAAAGCCCAGGAACTTTCCATTCAGCTGAGAGACGTTTCTAAACACTACAATGGAGGATGCTTTTTCCTGGAGAGGAGTGACTTATTCTGGACATGCAAAGCACAGGGACAATGCTTAACAAGACACATCCATGGTCAGGGTTGTACTAAGGCCCAGCTGTCTCTCCTGCTTCAGTGGCAGAGACTGAGCAGCACAGAAGGAGTGATGTCCTCCCTCCTACTATCCATGAAAGCAGTGGGGCCCTGCTCCCACTGTTTGTCACCTGTTGTATTCCAGCTGCTCCAAGGAGAAGATGTGTTTGTTGAAATATTCCTGGAGTTTCTCATTTGCATAGTTTATGTTAAACTGCTCAAAACGATTCACCTGCAAGAAGAAACAATTATAAAATTTTACATTCTTGTTCCTGAGCTCTAAAAGAATCTATGCCAGCAACAGGGAAGGTGCCAGGCCTGGAGTAAAGTCAGAGAACATAGTGGTGTCAGGTGGATATGAGGAGGACAGTATGGGGAGGTCCACTAGGAGAACAGCTTTTGTAGCCCATGCAAGGTTAATTCAGTAAACCTAAAGCATGATAAAGACAATTATGTTTCTCTTTCTGAAAGAAATAAATAAATTCCCTAACTGTTAGGTCACCGAGCTTTCTTTCTGTGAAATATCTGAGCAGCCACTCTATGACTGTTCAACATACATCCCACATCACCTGTAGTTAGAAGCATTACATGCAGGATTCTCCACACAATGCAAAACAGATGTAAACAAACAATGTACATGTAGAATTTGGACATTTGGTTCATATACAAATCAAAAATTCAGTATTATCTATCACTTATCTGCTTAGGGCCTGTGTCACAAACCAGACCTTGAACATCAGCCTATATGAATATGGCTGGCAGAAATGGGCAGCTAAATATATCTTTCTGCTTTCAGGGGAAAGTGGTAGGGTAGAGATTCCAGAATGTCCTGTGCTATCTTTATCAGGATGCAAACCCACCTAAGTTTCTTCCAATATGCATCAACATCTCCAAAACCAACCCACCCCACAAAAAACAAAATCCTGACCTGAAAGTTCTCGAAGCCAAAGATATCCAGGATGCCCACAGACTTAAAGTTTTCCTTGCCTTTGATCTTTGTATTAATCTTGCTAATGAGCCATGAAAAACACTGGGAATAGAGTGCCATAGAGAGGGAGTCCCTGGAGTCAGCTGCCTGTAAATACAGAGAGAAAAAACGAGTTACAAAGAGAACAGAAGGCATAAGGGCCACATGAATCTGTATGGGACTTCAGGTTCCTCCACTCCTCTTCAGGTTTCTCAGCCTCTGTACTGCTGTGTGCAGGTGCAGAATTTCTTTGTAGCAAGTTTTCAAATAGCCAGGCCACACACAGACAAGCCATAATCTTTGGATAACTGCACTTGAGAGGGTGAACGAAGTAACAAAATCAGTGACATTTTTTGGAACAAGTGCTGGGACAGGGAAGGTGGCAAAATACCTCACAGCTAAGCCCACAGCAGTAATTTGTATCACCTGAGCCAACATTTGCAGTGACAGGCAAGGTATCTTGGTTCAGTACTCCTAGTAGAGCTGTCAAATGGGTGTCTGCTCAGTTTTCAAAAAACTGGTAGGGCAGGATTTAATAGAATATTCTGTCACCAAGTTACCCTCTAAAATTCCCTTTCCAAAACATTCCTGCAAACAGCATCATCCTACTGGAATCCAGTTAGGCTGGCCAACAGCCAGGACACATGCCCCAGAAGTTTATGGGTTGAAACTTTCCTGCAGTTGACCCAACATCCCATGCAGATATCATAACCAAGTGTCATACATGGAAAAAAAAAACTTAAATTGCAATCACTAACGGGCAGTGGATAATTGGGTGTATATAAGCGTGTGGATGAACATTCATAGTCACACTTTTGGTATCTCAAGAAAAAGCCTGCTACCTGATAGCTGCACAAGGAATGGGCTGGTTTCATATTTTGATAACACTTGGACAAACAAAAGCGGCACACCTTGAATCCTCCAATTAACAAAGAGACATGAGACAGAACCATAAACTGGGAGTCTGATCATGTGCTGTCCTTCTGCACATACACTATTTAGAACGAGAAAACAGAATTTAGGGTTCTAGAAAGAAGAGAAGGCCAAAAATAAGGGTCCCTAACAAGAAGATGTGATCTCAGAGGACAGAAAAAGGAGCCAGGAGAGAAGATGGCAAAGATCATGGCTGGAAGAAAGATGCTGGAAGTGGGGAAAGATCCTGGAGATCAGAGACATGGAGATAAATGTCAGGGCATGCCTAAGGACCTTGGCTGGTAGTACCTGAGACTGCACAATAACTGCAACTGCACAATATAAACCCAGACAAGCTTTTGCCCAGCCCTCCTGGACAAACTGCAAATTCCCAACTGGAAAAGAAGTTGACATCTAGAGAATTCCAGAGAATGTAATGCTGAGGGGTGAGCGAGCCAGTACGTGAAATAATGAAGTAGGGTGAAAGCTGTAATCGTGTCATTTCATAAATAAACCACATTAAATAGATTACAGGTTGTTTCCTCTGTCTCACCTGTGACACCAGCAGGGCAATTCCTTCAGTAGGCCAGACCAGCAATGACAGACCTTCTAAATGCACCCTCGCCCCCTTCAGTTTTACAACCCTAAATAACATGAGCTCTTTGCTACTGGCACAGGCCAACTGTTTCTGATGCCTTCCAGTGTCTCACAGACTTCTGAGGCCCAGCCTTCCAGATCCTCCTTTCTCTTCCTAGGTACTATTTCCTCTTCAGCAGCTCAAAGTTGACACAGAATAACCTCCCTTCTCCACAGAAGAGAACATTTCAAAGCATGGGCATACACGCCTTTTCTGGGTATTTCTTCTCTCCATCAGATGATCTGCCTTATTGGTTGGGACTAAGAATGCCCTCAAGGCCATGCCTCTGTACTGTATCTGGCTACACAGTAAGCTGGACACATTTTCCAGGAACAGGACCTCCCCACCCAGCTGTAAGCAAAGCCACTCTCCCCACAATATGGCTCAAATGAGATTCTCAAAGGCGCCTTTCATCCTCCCAGCTTTGCCTGCCTTTAGGCCAGTTCATCCATTCAGCCCACTGAAATGTCAAAGCTCAGATGGGTAACGAGCCCATTACATAATGAGAAATCCCCAGCATTTCTACCCCACCACAAGTGGGAATAGGTGGGTGCAGCACTTAGGGCTTAGGCAGGAACAGTCTTTACAGGCCCAGCATTGAGTGCAACAGGCTCACCTAATGCAGACAGCTAAATGCCAGCATCCACTTCCTATCACAATTTTCTTGTGGCCTTGGTACTTCATTGGGCTACTAGTAGTAAGTGTGGGGTGCAATACACACACGTCAGGAATAGCTATACCATCAGGGAAAGCTCTGTTCAGGGAGACTCTGTAAATCCTACAGCTGCATGCCATTGCTGTGGACTGCATGAAGTGCCTCTGGTATTATCTATTATCCAACCTTATGCACTGCTAGAGAAAGATGTGGCTTATTTAGAACAGACAGCTGAGAAGAATACTGTGGTGTTGGATATTGAGGATATCTACCACGGACTACAGGCTGAAAAATATTTTTCACACAATTTCACTGCAAAGAAAGGTCACAGACCATGCAAAAAAAGAAGACCATTTCTTAAAGGCAAAGCTTAGTTTGTGACATACTAGCATGTGTGTCCACAGCAAGAAAATAAGCAACTACTCTACCATAATGAGCACTGCTGAGACTTCAGCTTGAACACAGTGCCCAGTTAGGGGCACTCCACTTTTTAAAAGATGTGGGAAAACAGAGACAGAAGACAAAGAGATTTAGAAAATTACTTACAAGGAAGCACTGGAGGAACTGGATTGTTTAGCTTAGTAAAGAGAACACCACATGAAAAACTTCACAGAAGCCAAAGCTTGTAAGGTGGACAGCTGGGATGTCAAAGGTAATCTAAATATGAGGAAAATCTTTTCAACTCCAGACTCCACTGCAGCTAAAGCAGGATACTTAAAGATGCTGTGAAATTCCTTCCATGGGAAATCTGAAGGAAAGTTAGACAGACATCCATCAGAGAGAGTCTAGTAACTCTGACTTCCCTGCCAATGTAGGCGTTGGATTGATAACGCTCTGCAGTCTGTGCCAGCACATGATTTCCATTACAGATGTTCATTTTGCTATAATATGATGCCTTTTCCATCCTAGTAATAGTCCTCCTTGTCTTCCAGCGTCTTGCATTTTATTACTGACAGAGGATTTTCTACAGTTATCTGTGCATGGACCTAAAACACCAAGAGTGCCCTCAAGTGATCAGCAACACCACAAAAGCTACACATCAGTTTATTCAGTCCTCCTTTGGTTGTATGGATCCGGAAAGAAGCTGCTGCAGGGTAACAGCCTAACATCTGCCGGATGTTTCGTGGGAACTGTGTGCCAGCTTTTACTTTCCAGGAAACACAGCATAACCTGGGAGCTCTGCAGGTTAAAGCATGCACACATGCAATTACCACAAAGCATCTCATGCACCTTCTGCATGACACAAGTACGACCAGCTCCTGGTGAGTGAAGGTGACTTAAAATCAGTATTGGGCACTGGCATTTGCAAGTGAACTCCCCGGTAAAACCTGAAAAGCAGAGTCAACACTGGGACCTGAGCTACCAATAAGGGCAAAATACCTGAGGAAACAGGAGGCCCTAGGCTGGAATGGGTGACACAGGAAGAAGACTCAGGGCCTGGAAATGCAGAAGTGGCAGAAGTGGAAGCATACACTAGGACACTTACCTGCTCCACAGTGAGAGGGGAGCTGATCTCTTCCCCACGCAGAATCATGGACCTCTGTGTCAGTACTTCAGAAAGCTGAAAGGCGTCTAAACCCAGGAGGTCACTGGCAACATTCAGCACTAAAAAGAAGACACACTTTTTTCTCCTGCATTGGATCCTCATCACTCACAGGGATATTTTTGCAGCTCGGTGAGGAAATCCCAGGGACTTCTACAAGGCAGGTGACTAAACCCCAGCACAAAACACACTTCCCCTTACTTGATTCTCTTGGGTATACCCAAAGCTGTAGGCTCACATACCCAGTCTGAGGCTCACATACCCATTATAGACCACAGTCAGATACTCATGTAAGTCAGCCTTCCTGCTGACAACAGGAAGAGCAAAACCCTGTGTAAGACTCAGCACCAGCGAAACACTGCATGAGAAGACATGTTTTTGTAAAAGCACAATACTGCAGTCTGAGCATGGGATTGCTAAATCCCATGGATTTCTTCTTAACATCCCCCCATTGGATGTTAAGAAGAGAGGCAATTAACTTAAGACTTGAAACACTTGTAATACATATTTATTGCTTCTGTCTGTTTTGGGACTCACTTTGTAGACCAGCTCAGATTAGATAACTCTGCACACTAGCAACTGCTTCAAATGAAGATGAGGGAAAGTCTCTAACAGGTCACTTTTATCTCAAACTCCTTCCTGATCCTATTTCTTCCATCTCTTTCAATGCGAAAGAGAAACTGTGAGGCTGTGGACTCGGTCTGAGAATATCCAGGAGCACAAATGGATCACAGGGCCACAGACCAACTAAATCCCACTGGTACCCTGGAGCCATGCATCCTATGGCAATGCTGAAGGTAACTACAGACCAGCATAACAGAGGGAGAAAGGAAAAGGGAGAGGGCTTTATTGGTGGCCTTAGGGGGCTTTGCACGGTCTACCAAGGGTCCTCCTTACCTGCTTTTGTTGTAACCTGTGCCCCACCGGCTGTCATGAATTCAACGTTTCCCAAATGAAGTGTGCCAGAAAGAAGTTTGAAGATGTCTCTGATTTCTTCAGTGCTGAAGTCCACCACCTTCATGGCAGTCTGTGCAAAACCAAACAGCTAATGTTAGCTGTATGTACAGCCAAGTACATTGCAACCACCAGAGCCAGGTGCAGTGGGTGTAAGATGTAAAACTCAGAATCACAGTCACCATGAATATAAATGAAATGGGATGGCACAGCACCTTTCTGAGCTATACATTTGTCAATGATCTTTACTGTCTCCCATTCTCTCTTACATTTACTCTATTGCCACCTAAGGCAGGTAGGCATTTGCCCCATCCTCAGGTTGGACTTTGCTGCCACCACTGACAGTCTGTCACAGGAAGAACATGTTTGTGCCTATGTGAGGAAGTCCTACCCTGAACACTGGCAGCACAGGTTACAGATGTTACTGGATGGCTTCCACATTCTCACTTTTCTTCCCTGAAGGATGGATCCATATAAGATACTTTATTTACTCTAATCCACATAACCCCCTTAATTCATTCTTAGTTTAGTAGATTCATGCAGCAAGATTTCAAACCAGGCTTTTAGCATTAACTGCTAGATGGCTGGAAAGAGATTATCAGATTATAAGGAAGTATGGCACATTCCCTCTTAGCGCCTGCATGTGAGTCAGGGTTCTTGGGGCATAAGTGGACTTTGAGACCTAGTCTTCATGTATTCACCCTGTCAGTGGGGCACTCTGGGGTTCTAGTTCCCTTCTTTCCTCCAGCATCTCTTCAGATGAAGAATAAATGCCATATTGCTATTGAAACTTCTGCTGTACAGGTGTTTCCTTCCCTTAAATCACACCTAACCAGGAGCTACTGAAATCCTAAGCTGACTCTACTCATCTTGCCTGTCTGGTTTCACCTACATTATTAAAGCCATCAGACCAACAAGCATTTATCAAATAAAACATGAATTTGCACATTCATCCTGCTAATCCCTTAACCTCTAATAAACAAGCATCTACTGAATCTCTGTGGTATTTCAGAATAGGTGATTTGCACAGGTGATATAACTTTACTGGAATATTTCTGGAGAACAGTACCTTCAGACCAAACTGCTCCCCTTCTAATGGTCAGTGTGAGGTTTCCTAAATCAGGCTATCTCGGAGGCTCCCACGAACCATTATGGGGTGGGGTTCTGCTCCCCATATTCTCTATCATTCTAAATTGTTATTTATAGTGACTGTTTCCCAAATCCCCCCATTTCTGTAAACTAAAGCCACTTTTTGAGTCTTGTTTTAGCTGAGTTTTGGACTTACTGAACTCAAAATCTTGGCTTAGGGCAAATCAGTTCTGCCTGTGAGCTCTAGACCATGCAGCATGTTTAGTCCACGAGACTGTGCCCAAAAGTTCAGGAGGAGTTAGGTCTGGACTCACCATGACCTTACTGAACATCTCTACATCATTCAGGTTCTCATCAGTCACACAGCCAGACTGGTTCAAGTAGCGATAACTCTCTGGCTCACAGAGGGAGAGGCTCTCTGCAACAGAAGAAAAAGAAGTAGGGGAGAGACAACAATTTATTTAGCAACCAGTCTTTTAGTTCATAGAAGAGGAGGGTGTGCTGTAACAAAGCTTGCAGATGGTATGCAAAATAATTTAGAACAGTCAAATCCCAAGCTTCAGAGTCTCAGAAGAATATCTCAAATACTGAATTGACTCAAGAAAAAAATTTTATTCTAGCTCCAAAAGTGTACAGAAAAAGGGTCTTAACTATATAGATATGGTAATGACCTCTAAATTAGATATCATCACTTGACACAGAGTTCAGAGAGTCACAGATTTCTGAAGACATTCAGTGCTAAGCAGCAGTTAAAAACCAAACATAGTTCACAAAACTAAATGCAAAACCAGAATTAGGTCTCTGTATATCTGCTGTGCAATCACATCTTAAACACTATCTGCAGATTTGATCCCCCATTTTGAAGAGAACATAGGAGAACTAAAAGATCAATGGAGAAAGGAGGCAAGGATGATTAAGAGCCAAAACCACATTACAGATGGGGAGGTGAAGCAGCCTGGGACACCAGCAGAGATCTGCTGAAGAAAATAACCTGTTTTGTATGTTTTCCCAAAGCAATTGATAATAGCCATGATCCCCACTATTTTCCTTTGCTTTAGATTGATCTCTGAATTGACCTAAGTAGCCATTCCTGCAAATCCCCCTAAAACTGAAATCCTACTCCCTTCTACTCTGTCAGGCCCAAATCTCCCATCTGATTATCCGAACACACAGAAACCAAATGCATAAAGAAATTTCCCATGCTCTCAAAACCAGAGTACAACTGTAACATGTTCCTGCCTGCCTATGTGACCTCTCCAAAAACACCATCAGTGTTCAGCAATGCCTGGGACAGATACACACAAATGCTGTTAGGGGGATGCTGCACTACAAAAAGGATTTGTCCACAGGCTGCAGCTGCCACTTTCTCTGTGCGCACTTTTCCAGACCACCCTCTCCCTTCCCCAAGTACAGAGCTATAAACCCTTTGTTCAGACACAACAAATGTTTTGGCTCTAGTACTTCCACTATATCGCTGGTCTTTGTAATTCTTCTCTCTACTATTACCTATACTGAAGATTTGTTCTAAAAATATACCTATCAGTTCATCCTTTAACTCCTTGAACAGCTCCCACCAGCAACTGAATCAAGACTCTTTACCCTTCCTCTGCCTCTAGCCAGTTCCATTTCCTCATCACTTTGCACATACTTTTTCCTTCAGCACAGAATGCCTGAAGTCTTTTCTCATAAGGCATTTCTGCCATCCTCAGCCTCTTTCTCTTAACTCTCCTTTCCGTTTCCCACAAAATCACCATATGGCTGGCCTTCAAGAAGAAGCTATATATCAAGTACCTGAAATATCCATGCTCTGACTTACACTTGCTTCACATGTTGGACTGGAAACAGGACAAGAGGCATATCCCAGAAAATGAAATTACCTTTCTGCTCCCCGCTCACACCAGCTAGCAGAGCATAAAAGATGTGGTAATTCCGCTCCCCAGGGTTCTGATGTACCACCCTGTTCTGAAACAAAGAATACAAGAGTAGCCAGCAGAAAAAGATCAGACTTGTGGTTGCAAAGACAAAGCGGGGACCAGGATACAGGTAAATCTCCAGGGCCAATGCACAAGAGGAGTTTCTTGCTATTTAATGACGGTTTTGTCTAAATAAATTCTACATCAAGATCTTTATGGCTGTGCAACTGAGCATACAGATGAACAAACTGAACTTTGTCAGTTCTGGCCCTGCTCCTCAGTGAATTCCTGACTCCAAAGTAAACTACATTCAATCAGATATGCCTGCATTTGGAGTTGTACCCCACATTCTTCTCTGTGGAGCTGCATTTCCAGATACTTCTCTCTCCCTTTCTCCTCATTAAACAGTTCTTTCTTGGAGTCTCTCTGTAATGCACAGAATTTATCAAAGATGGGAGAACAGGTTGTGATAATTACAGAACAAACATTGCTCCTCTGCCTCTTCCTCAGCTGGGACAGTTGCAGCAGTAACACCTAAGGAGCTGATGTCTACACGCTGCGGTGGAGACAGCCTCATCCAGGAGGTGATCTGGCCCTGCCACACCTCCTATGAGGAGAGGGCTCACCCAGCACTCAGTAGAGCTGACACCTACCTTTTCCAGTAAATCTGAACAGCATGTTAAGGAAAAAACACCCAAGTGACAGGAGCACAGATTTCGTGATGATAGGCAAAAAATTTTCTAGACACATTGGGATGAACCCTGCAACAAATCATGAAATAACCGACACTTTGGAAAGTAGGTAAAGAGTGGTTCTAAACATCATCTTAGATCATCCTCTCTATTCACTGTCCAAGGAGGTATGATGTGCCAAAGAGACATTTACAAGGGCAGGGCCAGGTAGAGCGTAGATAACCTAACAAAAGATGAGCCACATTAGGAACACTAGAAAGATTAGAGGCCACTCTTATCTGAAAGTCTGCACTGCACACAGCAAGTCTTGCATCAGTTCTCACTGCTCCTGCAAGAGACTGCTATCTTAAATCTACTGACAGCACAAAGAGCAGAGGCCAAACAATCCAAGCCTGTCATTTACAACAGCAGTAAATTCATCTGGCTGCTACTCCACTGGCAATTGGTGTGGTTTGCAGTCAGCAGCAGCTTTGAACATACATCAAGAAATGTAGCCAAGGCAGCTTCACCTGCCTCATGGAGACAAAAGATATGTCAAAGCCTTTGGGAGAGGGGTACCTGGGCATACAGGGAAGAAACTCATCATGGCACAACACAGTTTGACTACATCCAGTCTTCACTGTCCTTGTCACTGGAACAAACGCGGCACAGAAGTGGTCATGTCACCAAGCTCGTCAAAGTACCAGGAGCATCTGGGCAATGTTCAAAAGTCATATGATTTCATTTTAGGTAGTCTTGAGAAGAGCAGGGAGTTGGACTTAATGACCCTTATGGGTCCTTCCCAACTTGAGATATTCTGTGATTCTACGACTAGGGTTCCGAGGTCCACTATAGATGGCAGCCCAAAACAGGGACTCATAATTCTCTTCTGCACCCAAATATTATGCAGAATATATTTATTCTTAGTTTGGTCTCACTTTTCTCAACCACGAATTCATTGGCAGAGCTAAGATAAGTGAACAATTTTATGTGGAGCAAACAGGATGCAATCAACCTCTGGGGGATCTTCTGAGGTAGAAAATTTCAGGGTTTTAAGTATCAAGTGTTGAGATTAACAAAGTGATAAGTCAAACTATGTCCCTACCTAATGCAGTACTGGGACAAAAGATTCCCAGAGTTAGGTGCTGCAGAGCCACAAAACAAACACTTCTTCCCTCTTTAAGTTGCAAATTTGCCCACAGTTGTAAATTGACTTTGGAAAACTTTGATGAGAGATTTCCTGACCTACACTGAGCTCCTCCTCATCTTTGCTCACTCAATCCACTTCTGGTCCACTGCAGAAAAGGATACAATCAGTTACTCGGCCTCCCTGGATGTGTCCGTGTTGAGAGAAGTGCAACTGGATGAACTTGCCAAAGCGGCTGGAATTGTTGTTATAAACTGTCTTGGCATTTCCAAAGGCCTCCAGAATGGGGCTGTAGAAACAAGGCAATGGAGTTATGATTAGTGATGGGATACCATTAAAACAAAGCGCGTGCCCAGTCTTTTGACATTTGCACACTGTGTTCTGCCGTGAGAGATTAATCTGTTACAGCACCAGCCTGGACAAGCAGGAAGAGCTCAAGGGAAAGGAAGGATGGCAAGAGCAATTTAACACGCTGCTAGATAAATTTTAAACCTTTGGGATTGCAGTTAATTAAATCAGTCCCCCAGTCTGTATGGGCAGCTGGTGCTCACACTGTCAAGGGCATTCCCCACCAGTGTGGCTTCAGGAAATGAAAGGTGGCAAGACCCAACCAGGTTGTGTCCTTAATACAGCACATCCCATGAATGCACCTGAATTTTTTCAAGGATTTTTAGAAGCATCAGACATATGCAGCAAACACTCTGTAGCTTTAAACCACATACTTCTGTATTCATTCTACCTTTTTTCCTTCTGCCTTTGATAAACCATCTCTTAAAATTACAGGCAAATATCTTCAAACTAACAAACAGTAATAAAACAATTTGTTTGGTACCTAAATTTGATACTGGAACATACAAGCCCTTGTTACCTAAATCTTGCTTAGGCTGATATAAGCCACATGGTTTCCAAGTAGCGTGACTATACACACACTATAGATTTGAAAATTACATTCTAAGAGAGTGACATCATCCACTTCAGCTCAAAAAAAAATAAAGGTGCAAAAAAATCTATCACCAAATGTCAGACCAGCCATAAATTGAAGAACTTTGTCTGCTGGTCACCTTCCCATCTTCAGGGGAAAAAAAAAAGTTAAAATGCTTGGTACTTGCTTCACAAAACAGTACAAGGGAAAAGCCTAAACCACTCAAACTGACACTTTGAATCCAGGATTAAAATATTCATTTCTGCAATTAAGCCAATGCTAAAATAATCTGAAGGGCTGACAAGCAAGGAATCACAGAGATGCTGCAAGAACAGCCTATATGTTGTCATTTCTAATTTTAAAACATACATAGTTTTAAACAAAAATTATTGCTGTTATTGCCCCGAGAAATACTGGCTTTTGAACATCTCCACAGACCTGTTATGCAGTCCCACTGGAGACTGGGGCAGATACGGGATTATTCACAAGTTAGTAAATACAGCATTAAAAAAAACACAACTAGAGACACCCTGGAGCTTGTAGAAGGTTTCAGGCCCTGCGAGTGTTAGCTAAGGGAGAGCTGTGGGTAAGGAAACACTCAACAACCTTCAGGAAAATCCAGGCAGTATTTTCCCAACATCTCTTGAAACAATCGCTTTCAAGTAACAAGGATAGAAATGAAAATCCCACACTACAACCATTGAAATGCCACTTAGAGAAATCTGGGTGCACAGATCAGGAAAGTTCCTTGCCCTGGAGAATTTGAACTCCAAGACTCACACCTCTGAAACAAGTATGTAAATAAGGACATTGCACAGAAATATCCCACTGAGCATACCACTGCCATGAATCAACAAAATTAATGGGGACAGCCAAAAAAAGGGAGCACAGCGTTATGTCATATGACCACCACAGATGCAGTGAGAGTGCAGGAGCCAATCTTTGTGGCTCTAAATCATGTTAAATTATATAAGAAAAGCACAAGGAAATATCTTTATAGTTCAATTAAGCAATGGGCTCACAGGCTTAGGGGGGAAATAAGCAGGAGGGTGTCTGAGCAGTTGCAAGGCAGAGGGTGGGGTGAGCTGGTTCAGCCAGGCACAAGGGCAGGGGCCTGGGCTGAGCAAATGGCCAGCAGCACATCACAGCATGGCACCTGAGGCAGGAGTGAACTGCAAGGTGGAGCAGCACATCAGGAAGGTGATAGCTGGCTGCTCACTGCATGCGGGCAGGATGCACTCCAGCATTCAAATTAATGGGAACCAGTTTCAGCAGGGCAGCAGAAAGTGAAGTCTGGAGTTCAGAAATACTGCACCAAATGCAGCTTCAGGATTCAGATGCATAGTTGAAGACAAAAAGATTTGAAGACTTGGGGGGGTGAATAGCAGGAAAGGTGGTTATGCTGTCAGCAGCAGCACCCAACATGGAGAAAGGAGCTTCAGAGTGAAGCAAGCAAGAAAAAAAGCTGAAAGTTAGCAGAATTTTTAATGAACTGATGAATATTTTCAAGCAGGAAAAGAGACAAAATCAACAGTGCCAAAGGAGTTTTGAGAGCCTGATTTGTGTGAAATACATCAAGCATGAAAGTTCCAACACAAGCAAATGATAGAAAGCTGATGAACACTTCGTTTGCAATGCTGTCTGAAACTGATAAAGAATCCAGCATTGTTCCTTGGTACGTGCTGGGCAAGGATGAAAATCCACCATAAGTGAACCTGAGGAGGGCCACTGTCAGAGCAGGTGCAGCTGAACTCCAAACACATGAGGTAGGGTCCATAGGAGTGGCAGCAGCTTCTGGGTCTGGGCCAGGCCTTCAGCTTCTTGTCTTCAGAGAAAAGGTGACAAATCAGATTCTCTTGCACTCATATTGCAGTAGTTCATGTAGCACTAGAAATGTACACGGAACAGGTTGTGATCTCTTACTTCACTCCAGCTCACAGCTGTGGCATCTTACAGACTCAGGAATCACCTACCCACCATCATAAGCTCTCTGGATCACTGTCAAGTTATCACTTAACTGCTAAGAGTGCTTGAGCCTTCTAAGCCGCTTGCCTTAAAGCAGATTTTGCAGATCTTGAGTCATGACTCTGCTGCTCTTCAGAGTTTTTTCCAATTTGCCTCCATGCCTGCTAAGATCTGCACACCTGCAAAGGATAAATCATCCAACAACAGTCTCTGGAACACCAGGTCCAAGGGCAGCAGCCTTCCTGGTCAAGGCTGCCCTGATTATAAGGACCTAAAACCCATACTGCTCTCACAGCTGCCTGCTCTGGAGGTTTCTGCAACTATCACAGGCTCCATCTGGGACTAATCTGCAGCCTCAGCCTTGACAGTACCAAACTGCAGGACCACCAGCAAGGTCCTTCAGCCACAGGCAAGACAGTCTGGGAAATTTTAATGTAATTTGTTAAATATAGTTCAGGTTTCAAGGAAAACAAGGACACAAACAATGAAACAGATGTATCTTTCCTGCCTCTTCCCCAGGCTTACCTAAAGTAAAACACCTACTGTCCTCCATTTCTTAGCCTCAGCTTTCTTTTTTACCTCAGGTTACACCTACTCCCTCAAAACTCCCCCAGTATGGCGGCACAGGAGCCTGGGATCACACTCAGGACTGCTTCTCTCTGTCATTCTTTGCTTCTTTATTTTCTCTGCTGCTCTTTGCCTCTTACTGGTTTTCCTCAGCCACACTTTGCTTCTTCAGGTTTTCCAGATACTTTTTCCCTTCATCTCCCTGTTCCAGTGTAGGTCACCTGAGGGCCATGGTCTCTCAGGGGTGTCCCTGCCCTGGTATGGGTTATGGTCCCTCAGGGATGTTAGGACCTCTTCTGGCATGAAGTATTTTCCCTGGAGTGTGTCTCCATTCTGTCACTGCTGCAAGCTTCTCTTTCAAACACATTTGATTCAGGCGCCATGTGCTTCCCTGCCTGCCTGATGCCTCGTCAGGGTTTAGGTGGATGGTGGTTGCTCCCTGGTGCCAGCTCCCATGGATGGTTCTCCATGAAATCACTTGCCAGGACAGCAGGAGAGCTGCCAGGTGGCCCATGGGACTCCTGAGGGCAAGACTTACCAGCAGCCTGAAACACAGGGAGGCCGGGGGAGCACAGGGGCTAATGGAGGAAACCAGGAGTCAGAATATGACAGAGACTCACTGTGAGGACAGCTTCAATAGAGAGCTAGAGCATTCATTCTCCAGCTGCCACACACATCCCACAGTGCTGTTGGAAAAAAGCCTAATCCATCCATGGACAGCTGGGAGAGCAGCCAGGGTGAGGCATCCCAGCAAGACCGCAACTTCGCATGTCCCTGATGTGACACCATTCAGCTCTGTGATCCTCTCTGCCCAGGTCTGGCTCCATCCCTGCCCAGAAGGTAGGGCCCCCAAAGGCAGAGCCCCCCAAAGGCAGGCTGACCCAGCACTCCAGGTGCCCATGAGGGTGACTGTACCTGCTTTCCAGGATGGCTTCTTCCACGTGAGTGCTCTTCTCAGACACAGGGGCCCCGAGGGAGGTCTGGCTCATGGCTGACAGGAATTTCAGGAGCAACTTGGTGCTCTCAGTCTTTCCAGCTCCACTTTCTCCACTGTTAAGAAAAAACATACATTTCATTCACAAATCCAGGACAGGCAGAGCTGATGACCATCCTACCCGTGGCACAGAAGTGATCTCTAGCAATAACATGTGACATCTCCACTGCGACAAGCAGGGATCAGGCAAAGGCAGGGAGGATGATGAGGGTACTCAGGCAGATGTCAATGCAAATGGAACAGCAGGAGCAAGGCGTGTGATGCAGCCATGGAGTAGCTGGTTCTCCATTTCTAACCTTATCAGAACACACTGGCTGTCATGACGCTTCCACAAGCAGCAGTAGCACTCGTTAGCGGTGGCGAAGATATGGGGAGGCAGCTCGCCCAGCCGGTGCTGTCTGTACAGCTCTATGGCATCCCCACTGTACAGACCAGGGATGGGCTTGTAGGGGTTTACTGATGCCAGGATGGAACCAATGTTTGTCTACGGGGAAAAAACAAAACACAGAAAGGAAATGAAGCAAGCTCCTGGAGGGAAAAAAAAAATCAGAACAAAGCCAGACCCTGAAATAAGTCATAGTGAAGGAGAAAGCCTAAATAAGGACACTGGGCTTCAGCAGAGAGCTCCACAGTTTGGCAAAGAATGTCAAACCCCAGAGAAGGAGCTGTACAGCTGGGTATGGATGGGGCACTCTGAATTTTGCTGCTTTACAACATAATCCTGTTATCCTTGTTAAATTAAGCTTACACAATTTAAATACATGAAGCCATCTTCATACCCAGCTACTTTGCACTGTGCTTGAAGCTCAATAGCAGAGCCAGGACTGAAAGAGTGTCAGGAGATACCTTCAGGTATCTATACGTATCCACAGTCCTAAGCAAAGGGCACTTGGCAGGGTTCAAGAACCTCCTGAATGGAGTTGGAAAACACACACACACACTGACAACACGTGCAAAGAACCACTAAAGCATATCATTTTTCTTCTGCTGAAAAAATGCTGTTTGGTGCAGCTTAAATCAATTGGTAAACCAAATCAAAATTGACAGTTGAAGATGAAGCTCCGGATTTCAAGTCAAAGCATTTCTATATTTTCTAAACATTTTATTTTGAAAATCTCACAGTCCAAAAAAAGAGGTAGCAAGATTTAAAACAAAATACACAGAACACAATATTGAATTTCAACTGTATTATTTTGTGCAGTCAGAAGGAAATTAATTTTGCTTTTTGGGGCATGACTTTTTCGGTTCAGCCAACCAGCTTAAATCCAGTTATTCTCAGAGCTGCAGTTCAGAGCAATGGTGCCACCTCTCTCCTAATGACATCTTTGTAATACGGTCAACATCCATGCAGCTGGCGTGGTGGCCTCCCTCACAGGGACATCTTGGACTGCTCTGCTCAAGGAATACCCATTCTCAGCAGACATGACTGAGTAAACACTTAGATTGCTGCAGGAGGTGCCAAGCTGTGTGGTCAGGGACATCTAGCATTATTTCCAAACCATGAACTAACTACAAGTCACCCAACAGATATAAATGCATTTGAATGTATCTGCTGGAGAAGCTGTAAATTAAACACGCGGTGACAATAAAGACTCATCAGGCCAAATGAAATCTGAGGTTATAGCAATGCCAAGCTCTAAAGCCAGACTGATAAATGCTGTAGTCACCAGAATATTTAAAACCCATTTATTAAAGCAGTCAGAGATCATCAGGAGGGAAAAAATCACCTAGGCCAAACTGCATTAACAGTATAAACACACTATCATGGATCAAGTCCTGAGGACCCTCTGACAGGGACCTTTGTGGGCAGAAATATAATTAATTGGTAATGAAAGCAATAAGCAAGCAGATGATCTTTGGCCAGAAAGGTGAAAAGAGAGAGAGGAAAGTATTGACTGAGAAAACATGAATGGGGAAAAAGTATTGTACAAGCAGCTGAGGAACAGGCATTGTCCAGAGACTACAAGACAGAAATGTCCATTCTAACTCTTCTCCCAGACCTTCACAGCATCTTTTCTTCTCAGATATTTCAGCTTGCATATTCCATTGTAGTTTCACTAGGAACAGAGCTCCTTTCCAGAGAAAATCTGGAAAGTAGTTTCCGGAACTTCTTCTAGTACAGCCATCTCTTTCAAAGGTGTTCCTAGGAAACTTTTCCACCACCCAGTTACAGTCTCCTCATCACATGCATTCCCTTATAGACAATTTCTGTCCATGATTTTTAATGTTTTTTTTTAAAGTAAAACCATGTACATACCAGCAAAGTAATTGCCCCCAAAGAACTCTCCAGAGCAGGACAAGCCACATGTGGCAAGGCTAATTCTCAGGACAATAGATCCTACTTGGATGGTTAGGCACGTCTTTGCTAAGGACAGCACAAAATGTGGCAGCACAGCCCCTGGCTCATTTCTACATCACTCACATTATATTGGGTCTACTTTTATTAAGGAATACAGGAACTGGAAGAATGAAGAGGAAAGATGCAGGCTGTTGCTGTGCTCACATAATTTCCTTCAACAGTTGGGTAGAGCTTGAATAGTACTTATCTGGAAAACAAAAGGTACTGTTGAGCTTGTCAGTATTGCTGTAGTAAATTAATTGTGGGTGCCAGACCAATCTAGATATACTGCTACCTACACTCCATGATCAGAAAGAATCCCCTTTAGGAGCTCATGGTGGGGCTAATAATTCTACACTGAGGGGTTCTTCCCAGTGCTGAGCATGTTACAGAGGTCAGGCCACTTCATACATCTCCAAAAATTTAAGACCCAAGGTGCATATCTGAGATTCATGCACTACGCAACGGCACAAAATGAGCTATAAAGGAGTTAAACTCTAACACCTTTACACACGGATGGAGAAGGCACAGAACTAATGCTGAGTAAGAGAAGCAATGACACATCAGAGCTAGCTGAAAGGCTTAAGGAGGTACGGCTGCTATGACACTGCTGCTGTTGTGGCATTTCTGGTACAAGGCACAGACTGAAAAGGAAGAGAATCCTGCATTGCATTTCAAGGTGTGAAGAAGAAGAAACAGGAGGAATAGACCCAAATGGGTCAAAACTGCACAGACACATAGCATGAGTCAAACAGGACAAGAAGAGCAGCAAGGAAATGGGCCATCAAAATACTGTGTGCATGTGGGTACTGTCACAGGGTCACAAGGCTGTGTTGACAGACAGGCAAAGGTGTCTACAGCAAAAAAATAAAAATAAATAGAATTTACACTCTCCTCTGCATCCAGTGCAGGAGGTGGCTCAGAAACCGGGTCACTTTACTGGTAATTTACTGGAATTCAGGTGCATATGGTTTGGTTGCCTTGATAACGGTTGCTATGCAACACAGATTTACATTTTTTCTGTCATATTCTGAAACCTCTGTGTGCACATAGCATGGACAAGCAAGGTAAGAGTAAAGCAAGGTAAGGCAGTCTTTGTAATCTATCTTCCTTGTTCTCCCCAGGTCTCAGCAGAGCACTGCCATCCCAGCAGTTCAGGGATGTCTTGTCCCAGGTGTGCTTTTCCTCACAAGTCCCATTCCTAACATTTGTCTCCTTCCTGAGAGGGAAATCAGGAGATGCTATCAGTATTCATCTGCACAAGGAGAGCAGAGCCATCCAAAAAAAAAAAAAAAAAAAAAAAGGCACAACTGCATGTAAAAGCAGAATAGGTAGGCAACAGGTTTGCATTCCTAGTTTTGTTAGGCAGTACTTTCCTCTGTCTGGATCATGAGGGATACTCAGCAACCACCTGCATACGCTGCACTTTCCGGTCTACTTGGCCCTATAAACCATGGAACAGCCATAATGGGGAACCTGGGGAATGTGAATGACAGCTCATCAAACATGGATGTTCACGGAGGACACAGAGCTGCGCAATTACCACAAAGCTCAGAGGTGAACATTCATGTTTTGGAAATTCCTCCATAGAGGCAAAGAGGCCCCTCTGATAAGGGTAGGATCTCACAGGGATGATGAAGCTGGCAAGGCAGAAAACCCCCTCCAATTCCTATCCTCAAGAGACAAGGATAACATCAGTACTTCACATGCAATGTGGCAGCCCTGAAGCCAAACAAAAACCATTAAGGCAAAAGGGATGAGCACTTACGTAGATGTTACCCTGTTGGTAGCGCTGGTGAAGGTTAAGCAGGATGGCAGCTTCATGCAGATCTCCCAGCATGGACATGTCTTCTACCCCATCAACGCTGGTCTGGTGCATGGGTAAGACCTTTTCCCTGGAAAGGGTGGCCTTGGGGTACTGGAACACCTGGAAGAATGGCGAGAAGGACAAATAAGCTCATGACACCTGGGCACATGGTCTGATTTCCTACCAGAAATGTTCACCTTTATATTTTGGCACTGGAAAAGGAAATGAATAAGACACAGATCTGCTCCCTGCTTTCACAGTCAACTTTCCATTCCTGTTCCTACATATTTGAGCCCTCTGGCCAGAAACTATACAGCATACTCCCTTCTTTTGCTACACAGTCAATCTCTCACTTTCACTACTGATGGGGACAAATCAACACAAGGTTACCTAATTTCCCCTTAACAGGGGCATGGCACCAGCCTCCAGCTGCTAGGCTAGACAGGTATTACACACTGCACTCATGACTGTGAATAATGATGGCAGCTGCTCCCAAGAGACCAGGAACAGTCTTTCACTAAAAACACAGGTGAAATCATGTCTCTGACCTTGGGGAAGTAGAGGAAAAGCTAATTCACATTCCAAGTTTGGCCCTGCACTCTCCGTAGCAGCAGTCAGAGAGCATCTGAAGAGTTTGTCATCTCAAGAGCAAAGGAAAGCAAAGTACACGAGAAGCCAAATAAAGTAGTGACATTCTCTCTGTGTGATGACACGTATGTGTATGACACAGCTTTCAAAATATTTGTGCAGTGACACCTATTAACTTCTATCACTGCTCTAGGAAGTACTCATCTCTCTGCGCAGTTGCACTCATCTTGCCTCAGTTGCTGCATCCTTCTTCCTGCTAGAGCTTTCTCCTCCTCAATAGCCCACTCTTCAGTTATCAGGTCATCTCCTTCATCCTCTTTCAACACAGCTGAGATTATGCGACTGTTCCCCTCCACCACATGCACATCCCAGCCCTCCTTTCCTCCTCCTCAAGCACGATGCTGGCATTTCACAAAAGTTATTTCAGTTGCTACCCACTCTTGGATTCAGCCATGTGCCATCTCCCACCCAGCATCCAAAGCTGTGCTTGGTGGTAAGACCCAAAGAGAGACAGATGGGAGATTTCATACAGGCATCCTGGAGAAGGAAACTGGTCCTCAGTAACCCCTCCAAAGAATCTTGTGCTTTTCCTCCTCTCCCCGGGCTCTGGTCTCTACCTCATTTCCATCCCTGCTTGTCAGCCCTCCTGGGTGCCAGCAAGAAAGTGATGGGCTCCATAGAGAACCAACTATAATCTGTACCATTGATCTAACTGGCTTCTCCTGCCCACCTCCTTGGGGTGCTCAGGCTGCCGCCACTGCTGGGGAGAGGCCATCCCCGCAGCTGCAGGCTGCAGACAGAATGAGGTCACCCAGCCCCCTCCAGCGAGCCACCGCTGCGAGCCCCTGGCAGGGCTCTCACAGCTGCAGCACACTGCAGGTGCTCACCCTTAGGGCTCCGAGCCTGCTCCCTGCCAGTGCAGGGCAGCAATAACCCAGCACAGCATCCCCTACGAGATCACCATGATGCACGGCCACAAGAGCAGCTCTGTTCCAGGAGGGAGCTGGGGAGGACAAGCTGGCTCAGTCCCCTCAGGTGTGTTCGCCCCATTTCTGACTGGTCACACCTGTGTGGCAAGGACTACTCGCTCTCTTCCACTGGCAGACTTCTTCACAGCCCAGTTCTTTCACCAGCCAGGAGGCTTTCAAAAACACACAGTTCACGTTCATGATCAGTGTAAAATAAAGCCCAGTCCAGCAAAAAGGCTCTCTCCAGGCCTCTCCACACCAGTTCTACTCCTGGGTGTCAGAGAGGTCTGACTGCCAGCAGCAGGACCCACACACGGCAAGCATGAGCCTAAAAAAAGAAAAACACCTTTTTTTCCTCTTCAGAGCAAAGACCTCAGGCACTTTCACAAGAAAACTGAGGGAGCAGGAAGGGAGAATGGGACAACTAAATTCAGAAGAGAGTACAAGCTGCAGATGCACAACATGAATTGGACTGTCAGGAACAAAACCAGTACAGCACTTTCAAACCAGGAGGCAGCAAACGACCCTGGCTCGCTCTTGTCCGCTGACTTACACAAAATTTGGAAGAGGACAAGTAAAAAACAGTATGACATGATCTTCCCTTATATCTGCCTGGTACTTACTCATTTACTACTGCTGTGTCAGCACTTGCAGCCATTTGGGCCAGAAGAGAAACATTAAGAAAACATTTAGACAAAAAGCTGAGTGTACAAGTGTCCTAAAAGATATCAAGCAGCTGGCAGCACCTGTGCCCAGAGGCTGCTATGCATGAAAAGTGATGGGTCAGAGCTTGCTTCCTTGTTCCTGTAGACAACATGGCAGAAAATGGAACCCTGAAGAGGAACAGGGGTCCTAAATACACAAGTAAATGATTACTAGGGCTTAGAAAATCACCTGTTATACCCGTTTGAGCCACTTGATTGATGTTATTCAGCCATCCCTCTCTAAAAAAAGCCTGGTCCAATATCCATAAAGAGTTAAGAAGATGCTCTGGCAGGACAGCAATAAAGGTGGATTTGTAGAATTGGTTCTGGTACCCTCAGGACAGAAACACCGCAGAGGTGAAATGTACCCCCTGGAGGAGCAGCATGATGCCACGTTGCCATCCCAGCCAAGGCCAAGTTGTCACCTGTCTGTCCCTGAGGCTGTGGAGGTTCATCTAACGCACATCACTGCATGCCGAGGCAGCTCACCCTCCCTCAGGCAGAGGCTGGGACCTCCAGCCCCACCGAGGTTTGGGAGGTGATGGCTCTGTGCCTCTGGAAGGCACTTGTGACATGTGGGAGAGTTTTCAGGTCTTTCCTGGCTCTGGAAGAAAGTTGACTTTTAATTTCTTCTCTGCCTCCAAGGAAGAGGGTAGTTTTTCCAGTCTCTGTATCACCAACAGGCTGCAAGGATCATCCATGCTCCTGGACACAAACACATGTCCCAAGACTGTCAAAGTGACTTTCTTCAAGGAGCTCAGAGGTTTGAGACACAAACAGGATGATGCTCCACCCTCAGAGTGCCTGTAAGGAAGCTTTTGTACCCCACTGGTCACTCCACTGGATGCTTCCAGCAATCTGCCAGCAGAGTAATTTCAAAGATCCTCCCGCATCATCCTGTTCCAGGAAGGGTATGCCAGGCTGATGTTCAGCACTACTGAGCTGAATATGATAGCTGATTTTTCCTGAAGCAAGTAAGAACTCAGGCAAACTGATGTCTCAGTAAAGTTGTCCCCAGAAAATTCCTTTTTAACCAGCTAATATATAAAACACAAAGTTATAGGTGTTAATAAGCAGGTATTTATTTTGGGGAAGAAAAATAATCAGCTTTCAATCTAATAGGCACCTCACAGCCGAAGATTTCTACTTTCTCACCAGTGATACACTAAATTTGCCTCACATTTAGCCCAAAGTGAGAGTAAAATGACCATGACTCTCTCCAAGGCCCTGCAATGGTCAGGAATAAAGCAAAATCTTGCCAGCAAACAAGCCAAGATGAGGCTTGCCAGTGCTGCTCACTGCGCTCAGCAAGAGAGAAATGATTCCTCTTCAAACTCAAGTCCATCCATTAGTGCCATCCTGAGCACATAAGCAAAGCTCCCACCTGGCATCCAAGTTATATTTATCCTCAAAGCATTTGGCTGTTTTCTCTGGATCCTGGTTTCCAATCTTGTGTTTCATAAGCAAAGCTCCTCCTTTCCTCCCAGGAAGTCGCATTTCTGATGGATTTATTGCTTGAGGTGTTTTTAAGGAAGTGAAAACAAATGACAAAAGCTTTGAAGCACGACTGAATGTCTTACCTCAGAGCTGCAAGAGCTGCAGGGATGCTGGGCCACAGCAAACATGAGGACACTAGATTTGGGGATCCTAAAAATCAGAGGGATCAACTGCCCCATGCAACCTGAAGACATTTATCAGAGTTTCACCTGGTGTAGGACTGCCAGTCCCTCCTACAGGTATTAGGCAATGAATGTGGCAGGTGAGGGAAGCACACAGGACAGCTCTTGTGGGTGGCACTGAATAAAGCAAGCCCTTTAATGATCACCATGTGCTTTTACTGCATAAGCCATAAAACACATGCTCCTCCAGCCTAGTGGTTTCTTGTTTCACAGAGGAGAAAAAACCCAAAGCCAGCTTTTTTTTTCACACCTGTAAGCCACCCAGCATTATCCTGAGCATATTTTCCAGCATACAGGGCACAGGCTGGTGGTGGGTGCACCCACGCAGGCAGCTTTAAAGTGGGATTTCTGGTGTCCTTTCAGAGGTACCAGGTGGGTTTGAAAAATTTTACAAGACCACAGCAGCATGTCAGAAGAGACAGAACTGGGAAAGTCACAGAAGTACTCACCATTTTTTGTCCCTCTGGAGGCTGCTGAATTACCTGTGATCCCTTAAAATGTGTTAGTGATATCCAGCACTCCCAAAACAAGTCAACTCCTCAAGAAGGGGTCTGAGAGATTACAGTTACCAGAGAAAAAAATCTGTGTTTGCTAGGGGAATTTATTTCCATCTCTGAGAAACAAATCAGTCTCTTTATAAAAGAATGATGACTTCCAATCTAGGCCTTTCAAGGCAAGACTGAAAAACATGACAGTCCTACTACTGACTCCACAAACCAGAGTCCTAAATCCCCTTTCCCCTGTGCCCTTCTTTGTTTGCCAGGTAAGAGGCTGAAGAAAACCTTTTCTTTTTTCTGTAACAAAGCAGCCACCTGCAGGGCCCATTCACCAGAACAGCTGAGCAGATCTAATTGCTCACTGCTGCAGGGCACAGTCCTGCCCATTTCCCCATCCTCCTCCCAGCCCAGGCACGTCTGACTCACCAAGAACCTCCGTGAAGGCTGTGGATAGTTTTCCCAGGGTGAGTCAGGCGAGCTGACTCACTGAGGACCTGGATGATCCCCAGAGGTCCCTTCCTACCAATATTATTCCATGAGTACTGCAGTAGATGCACCAGGGAACCACAAGGAGCACAGGGCTGGAAATCAGGAGGGAGAGAAGCTTGTTCTTATCACTGTTGGAGAGCTCTGCTGCCTTGGCTGCCTTGCTGAGCTGTCCTGTGCATCTCTGCTGCCTTTACAGGCTGACTGGCACAGGGAGCCCACTGCCACGTGCCCCTGGCCCAAAGGGCTGACAGCAAAACCTGCTGAAGCACCTCGTGGTGAGCACAAGCACCCTTAGAGTGGCACAGCTTGGCAGGAAGGGCTGCTTATTTGGTGGAGCTGCCTCCTTCCAGGAGCATTTAGCCAATATAATGATTTTGTTAGGCTGTTCATGCAATTCCTTCAAAGACAGCACAAGGGAAACCAAGAAAAGTGAGGCAGGCAGAGAAATGAAGAGAACAACAAGAAAAATCTTCTCTTTTTAACATTTGTTAGACCTTTGGCATAACAGAGCCAGGTCACTTTTCAGAGAGAATTGCAGCATTTCCATTGATAAATTTCAGCATGATGGTCATGCAAAACCAGGAAGTCCATCTTACAGCTTGGCATAGGCTACAACCTCATGCAAACTCCACTTACCATGCCATAATCTGAGGTGAAGAGAACATTTCCATTGGCACACAAGCCAACAGTGCATGGCTGCAGCTGGTCCTGCTCCCGCAGCCATACCCTGGCACCCTGCAAAAACCAAAAGACATCCCATTAGAAAGAACTGGAGCCTGTGAGATCTGCACACAGGGTGCAAACACCCAAGGAAAGCTGGGGGAAGCTGCAGTATTCAGAGGCTACTTCCAAGCTTCAGCTGCTTAAAATATTTAAGTCCTACTCACATTTTCAGAGAAACTGGTTTTGTTTTTTTTTTTTAATGTAACATGAGCGGAAGAAAAAGCAGTTTTAATGAGCTTCATGCGGAAACTAAAGTGAAGAAACACCAATTTTTATAGAAAGTGTCATGGAAAGATACCAACACATAGAATAGTTGGTTTGACTGTCTAAATATTTTAAAAGTATTCTGCTGGTCATTAAAAGTCATGTTATAATAATAATAGAAAATATAAATAAAGCATGTTTACAATGTCAAACACCCACGCATCATTGTCAAAATGCTTCCAGAAATCACCAACAAACAGCTAAGAGGATTTCACAGAGTTTTGTTTGCAAACTCTGGCAAGAATTTCCTTTGGTAAGTGACATGACCTGAGTGTTTCTCCGATGTATATATACACTGATGTATACATGATGGTCCTGATGTCTGGTGTATGTATGCACTGGTGTTTATATCTGTTTTTATATATGATGTTTCACATACATTACAACACCTTAAACTTCTCCGTGTCTCGCAAGACAAGTGTGAGCACAAACCCAAATTTCTGGTAACACACGTGCAGGATCTGCAGGACAGGTAGCTCTCGTAGCTTGCCTACCAAAATAGTAGGGAAAACAAGTTTGCTGGATTGGCCTCTTCTGCCCTGTCTGCCTGTGGGACCTGGTACAAGGGAAAGAGCAGGAGCGTGAAGGCAGATCAGGGTGAGCATGACCTGCAGTTACAGAGCTAGGCATGAAGTCACACCACATTTCACTTATTGCAAACTAATCACTTCCATGACTTCCCACAGAAATCACATAAACTCTGCTTAGATAAATACTGAGAAAAATCCAAAGTGCTCAACTGCTGAGTAACATTAGGGCCATTCTGCCTTTCATCGATTCATAGACTGACTTTCTTCCTAATTTTTTATGCCCCTAAATTATTGATCATGAGCCCTTCCTACCCTCTTAATCCCATCAGCACCATTAGCTCTTTGCTTGTAGGCTTAATATGTTCGAAGAAATTGAATCGTGTTTCTACATTACATTATACAAAATGTGAAACACTAATTCTATTTTTAATGATTTGTTTTTAGTTTAGGTGGGTTTTTTTAAACTACTTAAGTCACTCTAAACACTTTCTTACCCTGGACTTTCCTTACTGTAGGAGATACATCTACAGGCCAACCCCCAGTCCTCCCAATAAAAGAACTGGGTTTAATGACATTAAAAGGCTGTACATAATTCTAGAATTTCCACATGAAGCAGATTAATCTCCCCTCACCAAGTGAATGAAAAGCACCATTACATCTGATCAGCACCTAAACCCATGGATGGTCTGCAAAGATCATCCTCATGGCCAGTGAACAATAGCAAGAGAAAAAAATGGAATCTTATGTTACAGATTTGAGATCCCAGACAGCTGGTATGAACAATACAGCACACACAGATTTTGAGGAACTATATAGAGGATTTGTTACATCCTCTTAGGTTTTCGGAAACTCTGGATGCTTGAAATAAAGTGTCCTGAGGCATCTGGGTAAGACATTGCTGAAGAGAAATCATCGACTTCCCAAATCACATTCTGACTATTGTGCATAAACATATGAACAGCAACATGTGTTTAAAGATTTTTTTGCTACTTTCACCAGACTCCTACTACCACCATGGCAGAAAACAGAGAGTCAGAAAACAGGAAGGTTGTGTCTCCAAACAGTGGGATGAAAGAAAGCCTTTTAGAAGACACTCAGTGTAAACATCCCCAACAGTGCATTTCAATGCCTTCAGACACCAGTAACCCAGAATGGCAGAGATGAGAGCCTGAGGCAAGTGCAGTTTAATCAGTGCAGTTTAATCAGTGCAGCTTAATCAGAAGACAAGTCTGCACCTGGCCATGCACAGTGTGCCCCAATGCCACGGCATGCACACCCTGCATATGGGAGCGTGCCACAATCACAGCACCCTACACACTCTGCCCCTGAAGACTATGGGGGCACAGACTTTCCACTCCCTGAGCTCAGAAATTAACTTGGAGCTACAGGCAGTTGATAATATGTCACAGAAGAGACAATCCATGGGCATGAATACTGTTATTTAATGGGTAACACTTAGAAGGAAAAGGGGAGATAGGCTGTGGGATCACTCAGCTATCTCCAACACACAGAAATTATCTAAAAGTCCAGACTGATTCAGACCCCTTTCCCAGCAGAAGTCCATGTGCAAAAGTATTAACAAATAGTCCTCCAAGGAGACACAGCTCTTTTGTACAACACCACATAACCTTATGGCAGGTCCTTCTGTGTGCTGCTAAGGAATAGAAGACAATATGCTGAAACTCCGAGGCACTGTGATATTTCAGCTGCCCAGAATGACTTACTTCAGTTTACTCTGATGTTGTAGCTGTTTGTACAACAGCAATTGCCTCTGCACAGCAGAACAACTGCATCCAGTTATGCTGTTTCCAAAAGGAATATTATGCTGAGACAGCCAGAAAAGGAACCACAGAGCAAATAATTATTGTAACTTCTGCCTAGTATAGCCATAGCCCCATTTCCTGAAAGGCAGAGTTTGTTTTAGTGCATCTCCTTCCACCAGCCCTTTTTTCTAAACATGAAATTCCCCAAGGAGCCTTGACTAAATACAGAAGCAGATGGTGACACCAAAGAGACTGCCCTCACTTTATTCCCCTCTCCCCCAGTGCCACAGATCTCATTGATCAGTTGAAAGGATTAAATTGAGCAGAAAACTTCCAAAAACTGCCAGGCAGCAAGGCTGAACTTCCATAGGAGAAGCAAGGTCAGTAGGACTGAGCACTGCCCAGCAGTGATGTGCCAGCTCTGGGGGAGGGGCCCCAGCTCCCACAAGCACCACAGATGATGGGAAAACCCTGCTCATCTAGGACAAGAGTAAAAACCCTTCAACTTTCATTCTGGGATATAGAAGGTCCACCCTCACCCACAGACAAAACAGTTTAACAAAATGAAGCAACAAGCAATCACCAATTTGAAGAGAGCACCTTAAAAGACAGAGGAGGAACAGCAGTGATGATTTTGTGTAACCACTTTCCATCAAATAAAGCTGGCTGAATACTGATCATACAGTTAACTCAAGCCCCTTATATAATGAGCTCATCCCCTCTCAATTATTCTTTTACTAGGAGTTTATTAGGCTATTGCTTTGGTTTTAAAGGGAACAACAGCAGGAACTGAAAGGAAGAATAAAATAGTAATGCACTAGTTCCTATATCAAGGGCAGGTCATTCAGATGTTAAACAAACTCTGAGACCAACATCCTCATTCCTATGGCCTCAGTAACAATCTGTCCATGAACTTGCCTTGCCACAAAGTGCACAGCAAAGCACAATCCTGAAAAGTGATCCCGTACCATGGGGTTGTAATTTAGAAAATAAAGTTGCTTGCATACAGAGAGCAATGTTTCATCAGTACTGGCCCATGGTCACACCATCATGCCTCGCACTGTGGACAGTAAACTCTAAGATGTCATTTCTCAGTTCAAATAAGTTTGTGGCACTTTGGGATCCTAAACTCAGAAATAAATAACATTTCCTGCTATTCATGATATCAAAAAATCAATTGAAGCCACAGATTTCTTGACCTTTTTTTTTTAGAGTGACTGAAACGAGAAGTTATCCCTTGCATTCACATACCTGTATCTCATCTCAGGAGATGCAGTATGATATTTTTCAGCAGGGAAAGAATACAGGAGATCTTGTGTGCTGTACCCAGGGAACGGGCAGAGAGGCAGGCAGCACACAGCCCTTACTGCAGCAGCAAGGCATCCAGGCTTTAGAGTGTGTAGCCAGCAGCTACACCCTCCTCGTCAGTTATCCAGCTGTTGAAGGCAGCACGGTAAACTCCAGAGGACAAGACACAAAACTCTGCACCTGCAGGTGCCTTGGCCTCTCTAGGGCCTCCCAGCCCAGCAGAAGACACATTCAGGGACTGACATGAGCAAGCACTCCACAACTGTATCACTCTTCAGAAACAGGTCTTCATATTCTGTTCTCCTTACCCACGTGTTCTGGACTACCCTTGAATCTCCACACTTGACCAAGATGTCCTCTGTCTTCTGGAAACTGCTGCTTCCCAGGCACAAGCAAGGATGAGCTGCCCCAGCTGAACTTCAGGACTCAGCAGTGCTGCCTCTCTCTGAGTACACTCAGACATCCCATTCCTCCCTGTGCACAAACCCACACAACTGCCAGGAGTAACGTGCTCAGGAGGGGCTAAACCAGGATGGCTGCACCAATTTTCCAGGGGTTACTCAGAAAGGAAAAGTGGTTTTTGTTGGAAGACACCTTTCAGTGTGTGAAAGGAGCACACAATTGTCTGCTTTTTCAAGTACAGGATGTTTTTAATGTTTTCTTTGTTACTGAACTTGGCTGTCTCAGCCTCCAGATCTACCTACAAACACAATACTACAAGAGGCTCTTGCAGTGCCTTCCTTGATTTAGGTAATTATACCAAATCAGCCATTCTGCAAGGGGCAGGGATGTCTCAAAATTGTACACCCTTGGACTAAGAGTCTGAGACAAAAACCTCTGTGGTGCTACAAGTTTTCAACTACAAGTTCTATATATGTAATTTACCTTTGTCCTCCTAGCACACTGAGGCTGCTCAGTGGGTATTGGGCATCCAAGCCTTGTGTTTCTCCTGGCGATGGATCCACACGCTCCTAGGCTTAGACAAGGCTCTCCTAGCAGCACAGTGCTGAGCCAGCTCTTTTCCCAGCCTCAGTGGGCTCTGTGGTTGTAAACCACAAGGCAAAGACTGGGCTAGAAAGGCCCTCACAATTCAGACAAAGCCGGAATCAGGTTTCAATAAATGCACTTTTCAAAAGATTGATCTGGATGATCATGAATAAGTGATAGGACAAATAGAAAGAGCTTTAGCTAATGGATGTAAGATTGGTGGGGAGGGGGTGTCCCTGGCAGCCTAGACCCATATGGTAAGGAATGCAACTTTGCTGTTTTTCTGATGGCAGGCTGAAATGAAGCCATGGGTTGTATCTGATCAGCAAAACCAGGATCAGCTGCTGGAAGGGAGGGGCAGCCCAGGAGGTCACAGGTATGAGAGACAGAAGCAACAGCTCAGTTGGCAGTAGTCAACATGGAGTAGCTGGCAAGAGGGACAATACCTGCAACAGTAGTAGGGATAACAGAAACAAAAGTCTGCTTCTTGTAAGGCATGAGGAACACACACTGCAGAGCAAAAAGGGACTGGATTGTGCCTGTCTGGTCCCACAATTCCCACACAGCAGCTCCCAGAGCTCAGGCAGCCCCTGCAAGCCAGCAGGGCTCAGAGCTGGGCACAGACTGCAGCCATGGGTCCTGCTGCTCCAGAGTTGTAGCCTAGGCTGAGCCCATGACTCATTCTAGTTCTGACAGTTAGCAGCCCCATTCCTCACTAATTAAGGAGCAGAGCCTTCAGTCTGCCAGCAGCTTTACAGAATAGCAGTATCAGGAAAAGGTTTGTGCATTTTAAATAATCTAAGAGCAGTTTGTCACTTCTGGTCACTGATGTATGTGCACTGCTTCCCACTCCCCTTTCGCCTCCCCCTCCCATCTGTTCTGTTCCTGTCTCCTCCCCCAGTTTGGCTGCTGAACGACTTCTCACTCTCCCGAACATCTCCAGCTTCAAATATTTCCCAGGAAATGCCTGGTCCGTGGAGGTAATTCTACATCTTCTCAAAGAAGCAACTACACACTACAGGCACCACACGAAGTGCTTGTCAAGGGAATGGAGGGAATGAGCCCCCAGCTGTTTTTGACATACTTCAGAGCTGCCCTTTGCCACGAGAACAAGGTGCACAGAAAGGAGGAAGGTGTGAATCCTTCTGGACTTCACTGTACACTCACTCCAAGATCAGTTTAAGATGAGCTGCCTCCTGCAATTCTGCCATGGGCAGTGGAGTCAGTCTCCTTCTCAGGTGAAGTAATAGTCCTACAGAGTTTGCAACCACCTAAGAAACTCTCACCAGTGTTGAAAATGCATACTGAATCTCATTATGTTCATAAAAGTAAACACCACTTCCATGCCTTCTTTACAAGCTCTTCCCTGCCTAAAACTGTCATTAGGAACTGAATTAAAATGAGTTGTTCCCTAAGCACCTTAGTCAGATGGGTATCTACAGACGTGTATTCCCTGTCACTGTATTTCCAGATATCTACAGATGTGTATTCCCAGCAACACTGGCTTTCCTACATGTCTTCTGTAGCCCTGAAAGAAAGGAGGTAACATGGCACGTGCTAAAGCCCAGCCCGGCCCTAGCAAAACTTTCCCCGACCAACCTGCAGCTCCAGACTGAGCAAGAAAGGGTATTCCTGCCCGGCTCTCAACTTGGGCAGTGCTTCTCAAAGAAGGCTCTCCCTCTTGCCACCACATACAGAGTGAGGCAGCTTCCTTGCAGTTCCCTCCCTCTCTCAAATTCAGCCAATGGCTTCAAGGGTGAGGCTGGGCTGAAGGACAGTTGAGAAGTCTTCGAAGTCCACAGAAGAACAGAGCTCAGGGCCTCGGGAAGCCACAAGGGTACAGTGGTCTGTCACCGAGCAGCCACAGTGCCACATGTTTTGTAAAAATCTCAGACAAGAGCCTTGAAACAGTATTTCTTCTGCATTGTTTATTATGCACAATTTGGGATCATGTCCAATACCTTTTTGCATCTTGCCACATCCTTGACTTCAATAATTCCCTGCCTCGTGGAGTTCTACCATCTACTCACATATTACACAGAAACATACACTTTTAAACTAGTCTCATCACTGTGAAGCAGAAAATCCCTTTTTCTTGCAGTCAGAGGTAGAGGCAAAGAGGAATTCAATCCACCTTCTCTGTCTCATCCATTATTTTCTGCTCTTTTGCCATGTCTCCCCCTATTTGTCATTTCACTAATAAAGTAATCTCAGGTTTTTTAAACTCTTCATGTGAGACATTTTCCTGGTGTTTGCTCGTCCTCAGCGTCCTTCCTTCAAACACCACACAGAAAGCAAGTGGAGTGCCTCTGAGCTGGGATGCACTGTCACTCAATCTGAAATAAGAGTGGAAGTAGGGAAAACTGGCTCAAACAACCCATGTAAGAAAGAAGCTGGGAGACAGGAAGGACAGAAGAGTCTGTGCTTCACTATTTTCTAAAATCACTGGGTACAAAGGCATGTGCTAGTAGCAGCATCCAACTACTAGATGTGGATGGCAGCACCGTGAGTTATCATAGAATCACAGAATAAGCTGAGTTGGAGGGAACCTGCAAAGATTATCAAGTCCAACTCCTGGCCCTGCACAGGACCATGCCCAAGAGTCACACCATGTGCTCAAGAGTATTGTCCAAACATTCGCTGAACTCTGGCAGGCTTGGTGCTGTGATGATGGAGACATACAGAAGTTTTTAACAAACATCCCCGGAAAGCACCCATCTTGCATCACACTGTGATGCTGAAGTGCTTTCAGTAAATAGAAAGGACATAAAACATTTTAAAAATCAACAGGTCCAAGAGTTCCCAGAGATCTGTCCCATAAAGTTTCTCAACAGCTGATATTAATTTTTTATAAGTCTGGTAATGCTGAGGAAATTCCAAGAGATTGAAAGAGTCAGAGTCTAAAGAGCAGTGATAGCAGGATTATCCCTAGCAACCATGGGTTGCTTAGTCTGAGAACCCCAGGGAAGATACAGAGGTTTTGCTCTTTGCTGTTTCATCTTAAGGATACTCTGGCTTTCCAGTGCCAGTTAACATGGAGAAAGAAGTCTAGTCAAAAAGGCTTCTTCTTCCTTAGCATCCAAGCACACAAGATAAATAGGACTGTGATTGACTCTCACGGCATTGCCCATGTAGAACACAGTATTTCAGTAAAACTCAGCTCTTGAGGAGCAAACAGCAGCAAAGGGATCTCAAAACTGTTATTATAGATGGGAAAATCACTACTAATTGAGGGAGTTTCCAACAAATGTCTGCAGTGACAGGGTCAGTACTATTTTGTATTCTCATCAAGGACCTAAAATCTAAGTAATACTGACAGTACTAGCAGATGCCAACATCTGGTAGATAAATAAGTACCCACAAGGATGTGACCATCAGAGCAGTGTGGATTCCACAGCCCCCTGTTAGAACAAAACAGGATTAAAGTACAGCCAAACCGAAAGGTCATCATCAGGAGAGAAGGAATGCAAGGAGTACTTCAAACAGAGGAATGTCTTCTGGAAAGTCACAGACCCAAAGAGGATTGTGAATTGCTGAGCAGAAACTCCCAGGACATTTGGTTGCAACAAGAGCTGATGCATGTCTGGGATGTATAAACAGGAGTAAGGAAGTTTACTTATGCTTTGAGGTGTGAGAAAGAAGCCTTCCAGAGACAACATAAAAGGCTCAGTCATTTTTGCTATTCAGAAAGATCCCTTGTAGTGCAGAAGTATTTGTGAAGATGTTAATGTCATTATGTAGATTTGCCAGAGCTAGGGCTGACCTATCTAGCCCAGACAGTGATAGTGGGGGGATTAGAGCAGCATGTGGCCCAGCATGGGCTGCAAACCTCATCTCTGTCCCTGCATCCTCAACTGACTCAACCCTGCTGAGAGGACACGGCAGCCAGTAGCACTGAGACCCCTCTCTGCTACCTGCTGGCTCTCCTTTGCCAGCAACCCAGAGGCAACCCGCTGCCAGAAAGTAATTTTTTGCAGACAGAGAAGTTATTTGGGACAAAGCAACTCTCATGAAGCAGAAGAAAAGTAGGACCTGAAAACGGATGGATCTGCCAGACACTTCAGAAATGAAGCAGGACTTATTTTAAAACAAGGTTGTGTAACCACTTGAAGAAACTGCAAAAAGCAGGGGATCCTCCAGAAATAAGAAGCCCTTTTAGAAAGTGTGATTGAGCCAAATCTTCATCATTGGCTCAAGATGCAAGTAACAGGAATAAGCAGCACTAATACACCCCCATCATCCTAACCCTAATTTCTACCTCCTCATCAAATACACTCATGACTGGATCTATGAGAGGCCCCACCACCATTTCAGTTGGTGTGATAATTATTGCACTTGTATGACAGGACCTCTCAGTCCCCTGAGCACTGCGCCAAGTGATGCATAACAGGCCCTCCATAGGTGTTTTTCCTGACACTTGGCTCTACGGCACTGCTGAAATGTGGGTGATCTCAGATGGAAACAAGGAGGCAGAACTGCAGCGTTCAGGCTAACTGAAAGATAACCAGGAAATCCAGACTCTCACAAGTTTCAGTCTTAATAATTACATTTAGATAGTTCGCATATTCTCCTTAAAGCAAAACAGGAAAAAGAAATTGCAAAATATTTATGATCATTATGTTAAATATAAATGTGGCAAGAACTGAAACCAGAGCAGAACAAGGTAGTTTTGGAGGCCACAGTGGGGCAGCTGCAAGCTGGCCCAGGGCAACCTGGCTTCCTTTCATGTGGGGGCTCTCACTGAGAGCCTGTGCCAGCCCACCCTCTTTCTGCTGATGAGATGTGACAAGGTTGCAGCTCATGCAGCCTGGCTCCAGATGAATGCCCTAAGGAGGGAACTAGCAGGACTCCCTCTCTTCTGCCAGACACTTCTTCGTGTCACCTTTGACACAAGAGCTTTCTTCCTTGCAATTGCTGCTCCAAAACAGGGCAGTCGAACCCTTTTGTCCTATATCTCCTCTTTATCACCCTGAATGGTTTAGGGGAGACACAGCTTGGATGGAGGATTCTGTGGCTAGGAACATCCATGCTACACTCGCTGCATGGATATCTTCAAGGACAGAGATTCTTCTCTTTAGCTGCACTACACAGGCTAATTAAACAGAGAGGGATTGCTCTGTTTGGTATTGACACAGAAAGCATTACGTATACAAGATGGATGTAACAGTCAGCATTTCTCTGTCTCTTCTTAATCCCTAGTGGTCCTCTTTCTGAGAGGTCACAATATTCTCAGTAGACTGAGAGGAGGTTGTCCAGGGAAGCTGGCAAAGCACATGTTCATGAGAGGTGGAGAGAGGCTTGGCCGGAATACTCCTTCAAGGAGCAGCCTCACTGCTAAAGAAGATGATGTTCTATGTACCTTTTCTTCCCAAGATGGCATTTTCCTAAGACAATGGTTGTTAACACATGGGCATTCAGCTTACTGTTATCTGTAAAGACAGCACATCGCTCATGGTCAGCATCATCCACGTCAGCTGAACCATTTCCCTCATCTCAGACAAGAGACTCTGGATAGATTCTCCCGGACATCTGGCCATGTTCCTCTCTCACAGGAGCTCCTCCTTCTCCCAACTGCAGGGAGCATGGGAAGGGCAAACCAAGCTATTGAGAAACCTAATCCAGCCATGTACAAATGCCTCCCACCCAGTATAACCTGGGCTCCCTGGGGGCACAGGTCTCTGGATGATGCATCCAAGCAGCTTCAACAGAGAGCCCAAAGCTGGTGAGAATTGCATGTGCAACCAAAAATCAGACCAGTCCTGTACCTGCTGCACTCATGAATCAGGCAGGCTCCACACTGCAAAGGTGCATTCGCAGTCAAGTCCTTTCAGTTGTTCTCCTTACCCATGTTCCCTGCCTGCAGATGTTTACGCACATGACTTTACGCTGGGACTAAGAAGCCATTAGATGCCCAAAGCACAGCAAATTCAGTTGAGTGTCTTGTAGCCAGTAAAGGGCCACACTCAGTAGACTCCCTCATAGCTTTGTGGAGTAGTCAGGCACTTTCCACTTGCATGAACTAGTCAGCAGTCAGGGCAAAGCTGCCAGAGCAAAAGAAACCTTGCAGAGGTACTTGCTCTCCACCTCATTTTTGGGGCCAAGAAAGCAGCTCAGGTGCATGCATGGTGGCAACTCCAGTAGCCTTAGTACTCCTTCACAGCCTTGACTGAGGCTCCTTCCAGATCTGCGTGTATTCCCAGGAGAGATGGATCCTCTCCCTATCTCCATGGCAGATGTCTCAGGGCACAAAGAAGAGAAGGGCTGTGGCCAGGGAAGGATGGGGAACATGGGGAATAGCAAGTGAAGACCATGACAGATGTAGAGAGGACAATTCAAATCACCACAGCCATTCAGGAAATGAACACAGAATTACCCCGCCTTTCTCTCCCCATGTCAGAAAGCTTAAGAACTTCAGGGGATTTATTTTACAACACAAATGAAAAGCTTTGGATTTCACCACAAGAGCAATGAGGAAAACACTTAAAATGCCAGCATTTCTAGGCGAGTGGCACATGAGGAGGAGAGCAGCATCTGTGACTCCACTGGATGCTGCTCCTCAGTGCAGACTGACTATGGGACCGTGCTAACTGGTCACTCCAACTGGAGTGCAGAAGGACAGGATGGGAGAAGTGTCTCCTTTAACCCTGTCCATGGCATTCCTGCTCCTTAGGGGGGAATTGGAGAGCGAGTCATATCCTCTGTGTCAACCCCACATCCTGCCCACACTCCAGACACACAGGGAAACCATCATCTGTCACCATGCCACAGCCCCGGCCTCCAGGGCCCCTCCTCCCTGCCTGGGCACAGGACTCACTGCAGCAGCCAAGCAAGGAGATGGTGTAGCACACACACACGGCTCCTCCACTCACACCCGGCTGGAGCAAAGGCGTCATCCATCACACCTCTGAGCCGTGCTGCACAGCAGACCTCTGATGGCAGAGGCACACACACATCTTGGTGCTGTACCACTTGCTGAGGATGAAGGTTTTCTAATCTGGCCTGCTTGGGACACTGTGGGAGAAGAGCAGCAGCAGCACACACCCCAGCAGCTCGCTGTCCCTGGCGTCTGCAAGCAGAGGAGGACACAGCACATGGGAAACCCTTGCACAGTGTCGAGCTGGCACACCTGGCCAAAACGATTCCTCCCTTGGCAGAACCAGGATGACAAGTAGGCTAAGCCCTTTACAAACCCATTTTGGTCTCCAGCATGCCAAAGGGGGAACTAGGAAAGTTGTGAAGACCCATGGCATCCCCACGTAACCCCAGACACTGATCACATAGTTGAGTGTGATAATCTAAATGCTGCAAGCACAGCATGGGAGCCTGCTAAGGCAAGACCAACAGCACACTGGGGTTTAAGTTATTCACTGTAAGACATGACATGCATCCCCTGGGAAAAGCCCGTCTTCTGCTGCTGCAGAAAGAAGTGAAGCAACTCCCTTCTACTCAGGCTCTCCCTCCCACCAAGAACCCCCCATGGAGAAGGAGGAAGAGTGGCTGGGGTGCAGCAAATGCCAAACATTCCGGCTCTGGGGAAGTCACATTCCCTCTCTCCCACCCCCACTGCCTTTCCTGCAAAGCAAAATCTGATGCTTTCCTGCACAGGCTCATGCCAGTTCCCCAGCCTTGCCTACCTTGCTTCATCAGGATTTAAGTCTGTGATTTACAAGAGATGTGTGACTCTTAGAGCGACTCTGGCTCCAGGACTGCCCCTCAGCCCTTTCCTGGAAATCCCTGTTTCTTCAGATAATGGCATAATCATGCCTGGACAGGTGGAGCTGGACAAAGCAGACAGTTCTCTTTTGGGTGCTACTTGCTCAGACGTGCACCTCTGGGAATCCCCTTTCCAGCCTCCCATTCCCATCAGTTCCTTCCGGCTCCTCAGTGGCTACTCCCGTTGCAAGAGGCCAGGAGGTTCCTCCTGACAGAGGGGTGGGCATAAAGGCTCTGGTGAAATGGCCCTTTGGGAAACCCTGGCCTTCATCTGATTAGATACAGACAGCCCAGACTTCCAGGAGCAGCAGGTTAATCAGTTAATGGCTGAAGGATGCTGGGCGATGCGCTGCCGCATGCTGCGGGGCAGCCCCAGCCGCACAGCCCAGGGGCAGCCACTCCTTCCTCTCTGGGGCCAGATCTGGGAAAACATCTGTTCTGATAAAGAAAGTGCTTCACCAGGGAGGGGGCAGGCCCGAGCCCATCAGCTGCTCCAGCCGAGCGACCACGGGCTGCTCCGGAGCGCTGCTAGCTCCCCCTCCGCACCCATGACTCGCAAGGCCAGGGGTTAATGGCCTGGAAACCATCTGGGGCTGGAGGGGACAGATGTGTCATGCCCCAAACAGGAGGTTTTCAGACCTCAACCGCAGACCTCGAGAAGGCCCTGTCAGCCCACAGTGCCTGCCGTGCCCACTGCCAACGCCACGAGCAGCCACTGTCACCCATGGGTACAGACAGGGCTGCCCTGGCCTCGCACACACCTGGTCCTCACAACCAAAGGCATCACCAGGCTGGGCTGGAAACCTGTGTATGCTCAGGCAAGAAAAACGGCACAGAGAATTTCGGAGCGTCTGGGCTGTGCCCGGCACCTGGCCCCCCGCACTCAGTCACTCGCTCCCCGTGGCAGCACAGTGCCCGCACGGCTGCGTGCTCACCCGGGCAGGGCACCGCGGGCAGGCGGGACCAGAGCCCGCGGCTAACAGGTACGGGTCCGGCCCCGGGCAGCCGCTCTGCCCGCCGGCGTGACGGTGACTGGGAGGCGGCACCGTGGCGCAGGGGACTCCCGCCGCACGCTGCCCGCCTGCTCACCGGCCCGGAGCCCCGGAGGCCAGCCGCTCTGTGACACGCACACGCAGGCAGGAGCAGGCTCCGGACCCTGAAGTCCTTCCAGAGGATTAAGGAGCCGGCTCTGGGCAGCCATGACAATTATGCGACAAACCCTCTCCTTCCGCAAGCAGCCCTCGGTCGGCATTGCCGGCACCGCACATCGGTCGGGCTCCGGCTCCCGCAGCCCCTTCAACCCCTCGCACGGGTTGCGCGGTGCCGCGCCGCGCTGGGGAGCGCTCGGGGACAAAACCCTCCGCATCCCATCGCTCCAGAGAAAGTGCAACCGGGACCGCCTCGCCGAGGGGGCAGCGGGGGCGCGGCGCGGCCCGCGCGGAGCGCAGCGTCCCACGGCCC
>VZSE01003118.1:463755-506887 GCA_013398275.1 Promerops cafer | reverse complement strand
GGGGCTGTGCCGGTGCCGGAGCGTTTGGGAGCGGGATGAGACTGGCTAGGAAGAGGCGCGCATCTCGAGAGGAGGATGCTCGGAAGGGTTGGGGTGGGGGAGGCCCGAGCGGCCGGTGCCACCCACGGACACGCGGCGGGGACGGGGGACCACTGCTGTACACAGCCACAGGAGCCAAGTGCGGACCTTTGTAAGGGCAATTGATGTCATCCAGAATAGCAAACATTTCGGGTTTGGGGTTCCTTCAGCAGATCATCATAGCATGATGCGGTGAGACAGACCGTTAACAGGAATGCTGATAGAGCTTCGAGATGATGTCTCTGAGATCTGGAACAGGTGGCAAAGAGTAATACTCTGGGCAAAGTTTCTCCAGATCATAGTTCAAAGATAGAACTCGATCACAGATCGAAGTGTGGCCAGATCATAGTTCACAAGTGCTCTGTGAAGGTGTTTCTTTCCATCAGAAATTATTTCTTTATTCCGAAAGGAAATCTAATGGAGGGGTGTGGGGAAAGGGTTTTTAAAATTATTATTATTAGTAGTAGTAGTATTAGTATTAGTATTAGTATTAGTATTAGTATTAGTATTAGTATTAGTATTATTTTGGTCAATAATGGGAGGGTTTTTAACTACTTAAAACACAGAGAGGGTTCTGAGGTAGATGGCAGTATCTTGTTCAACATCCACCACTGGACAGAGTCACAGTGAGGACACTGTCTAACCTGTGATGAGCACCCCCACCGCCCTTCCACCTTCACTATCTGGGCCTTTTGGTAGTTTCCTGATAAATGAGTCACTGTCAATGTGTCCTTCCATTTTGATACCAAGTTATCAAGAGCTATTCTGAGCATGACTATCCAGGCTCTTTTGTACTTGTGCTGGATTAGTTTAATCTACACCACTTTCCCTGTCCTACGAAAACGTCATGCAAGACGGCACCAGAAGCCTAACTGCAGTTCTTATCTCACATCTAATACTTCCATCTGAAAGGCCAATCACTGTGTCAGAGAAGGGGATTAGATCTACTCACAGTGTCCTTGTCAGTCCTCCTTACAGCCACACATTTGTTGCCAGGCTGTTTCTGCCACACCCAGCTTTCTCCTCAGGGAGGAGAGGGGATTCCTGCTGATGGTGTTTCTGCAGACAATTTTGGCTGTTAAGCTTCTCAGTTCTGGCTGGTCACCAGGGGGCCATGGAGCTCCTCACAACCACGGGAAAGTTGAGGAGCACATTTCTTTCTCCTCTATCTGCCTGCCGGCCAGCAGTCTCCAACAGCAAGCATCTCCACTACCAGACATCCCCTCCCATACTTCTCAGGAGAAATTTTGGCCACGGTTCCTGTCATCCAGGGTAGAAGGGAAGGATACAACCTTTCAAAAGGGCAAAGTTTTTAGCCTTAACACTATTGTTGACTGACACTTTCCAAGAGGGAAGTAGAAGGTGCCTTGACCCAGTCCTTAGAACAAAGTAACTTTCCAACTCTTCAGTCAATAAACATTGGATTCCCCAAATAGAGCATCAGTGACTGACACTGTAAGCCCTGTACTCTATCAGCCCAGTAGAAAAGGTGGCAAGAATCTTGACAAGAAACTTACACCTGAAATTTGTTCCTTTCTGTTACAGGATTAAAGCATTAGTCCTGTATTTGTACAGCCCACTTGGAAACTGCAGTCTCTGGACTGTTTCCTAGCTGGCTTTAGGTGCTGCTCCTGGGAAGGGGTGGCTGTGATCACCTGCTTCTTCACAGAGCTTTGATAAGCAGGTGATTGCTGACTCGCTATCACATGAGCCCCACTGTGCAGGAAAAGCCTGGGACCTCTCTCCAGCCCATTAGCCCCCCGCTCCTCCCCGCCAGCCTCGGGGCTGCCTCCTTCCCCAAACCTGGCACAGTAGTGCTGTGTGTTTGGCAGCAATATCAGCAACCCAATGAGCTCCCAACCTTCCTCTCAGCCCAGCTGGAGACAGCACAAGAACCAGGATGCCATGGCTGTTCTCCTCTGCTTGTCAGCAGAGTGCTGGGCTCTGGGAGAGGACAGCCAGGGCAGGCAGGTGCTGGTGGATCTGAGCAGTGAGCTATCCCTGCATCCATGAAAGGAGCAACCCTCTGGTGCTGCAGGCTGCAGGGCCCCGCACCCAGCCATGGCAGCAGCAGACAGTGAGTCAGCTTCCTGCTGGGCTTTCCATACCGAGGGAAGGTCGGCAGAGGACTGGCAGGAACAAGCTGAGGCAGGAATTCCTCCTGGACTTCAGACAATATCTTAATTTCCTCTTCTGCCACGGGTCTGGCACATTGCTGGGAGGCAGGCAAGCCCGCATGCCCCACTGTGAGTGGGAAGAATCTGACAGACTTGCTCTCCCATCGCCTGCGAGGGGACGAGCTGTGACACCTCGGCTGCAGGTCCTCAGTGGCTCATCAGAACTGTGCTCGTAGGGCAGAGGAATGATTTCCTCCACTGTCATCCCTGGGATGATCTCGTTTGGAAGAGTCGGCAGCAGAGGCAGGATACCTTGGACCAGATGAAGGCACAGGGAGGCACAGATGCAGAAGGAGGGCACCTGTGCTGTGCTATGCATTGCCACCATCACAGCCCCCACTGCCAAGCCCTGCTGCTTCGTTGAGGCAACCAAATCCCCCCTGGCCCAAAGCACAGGACAGCCAGGAATGTGTTCACCAAAGACGGAGAATTACTGAGAACAGCAGCCAAAAATCAAGCATGCCACCCATTGCCAGACCCTGGTAGACCACCAGCTGCCGAGGCACTCTCCTAACACAGGCTGCATGCATGCAAGAGGAAGGGGACACAAAGAACATGCAGTAGGGTGCAAACTGATCCCACAGTTCTGGCCCTTTCCTTGTTCTAGTTTTACAATTCCTTTAAATCATCTTATAAATGAACACTTGAAAAGGGCAGGTCCTCCCTTCTCCCATTCCCAGACTGTGGGTAGCCCAGCCACACCTCAGACTTAGTCAGTCTGGCCAGGCCAGCTCAGGCTTGGGCTGCTTGAACTCAGCTCATGAAGCTGTGGACCTCTCCTCCAGCCTCATCCCCTGCAAAGTGACAATGGTGATGATCAAAGCTCTGCCGAAGCTCTCCCTGCCTGGGGCTGCTCTGAGGCTCTATGACAGGAATTAGCCCAAGCTCCTTGGGGACAGGATCATGTTTGTACCAGATGTGTCCCTGTTCCAGAGGAATGTCATTAAGGATGTCTGGAGAGGCTTTCACAGGGTCACACCAAGCACTGCAGCACCTGCTCCCCCAGAGAGCAGGAGCATGAGTGGATGTCCTCCTTCTAAGGGAGGACAGTGTGGGCTAGGGAGGGTTTATTTGCCCTGGGTACCCTGCTGGCTCCTGTATCACTTCAGCCACCAGCAGTGAGCCTGTCTCACTGCAATGCACAGTGCTGCCTCTGCACAGTGCAGCGCGCAGGCCAAGGGCGGCTACACCCTTGCTTAGTCTGACTGCAGTGGGAAAAGCTTCCTATCCCATCCAGGCACAGGAATGCCCTCCAGGGCTGCCCTTTCTCTGTAGGTCAGGAAAACAGGATGTCGTCTTCATTTTCAGTCTCAGCACAAAAAACAGATCACTGGAGCAGATGAGCCCAGAGGGTGGATGCTGGGCACATTCAGCCCACTGTGACCATGTGACCCCTTGGCCTCTGAAGCACCCTCCTGAGCTGCATCACTGGGGCCAGCACTATAGCTGGGACTTTCTACCAGCCCCATCTGCACTTGGCCGTGCTGACAAACCAAACCTACAATCAGGTATCTCCAGCTTTCTCTGCAGATAGCGGTCCTGGTCCTGTTCCTTCAGCCCAACCCTTCCTTTCTTTCCCTTCCACATCCCAGGCCACACATCCAGCTCCTGGCAGTGACAAGTGAGGTTCCCTGCCACTGCTCCCTTTGAGATGCTGCCGGTTTGCTTGGGGCCACAACATATCTGTGTGTGGCTTTTATACCTTGGCCATGAGAAATGCAGTCCCAGTGATGAGACTTCTGAATGAGGGAGCTGAACTGCACCAGGCTATAATTACAGTTGGAGCATGTGGGGAGAGGCCAGTCGAGCACATCCACCTCATTTCCTCTCCTATTAAGTCTGCCCTGCTTTTTTTTGACCCAGACCAAACCTTGCTATTAATGGCACAATGCTGTGGAAGTCACAGATGATTCTGCTACAAGCAGCTTTGCGGATTCTGCTCGACTAAATGCATAAGCAGGGCTTTGCTTGCAGATACCATTGCTGTGTGATTCACACTGTAGAAAGTACAGCTGTGGTGTAGGCAATTCCCAGACTGGGCTGTTTTTGCCAGGGGAGCTCTTTGTCTCCTTCACAACCAGCAACCCAGGCGAGCAAGCAAAGAGGTTAAATGGTGTCATATCACTACCCCTGGCTGTGGCTGAATTCTGCTGATGGGTGCTGGTAGCCTGAGCCATGCACGTTTCCTCTTCCTGATCTTGACTGCACAGTTTCAGCTTGCAAAATCATTTTTGTGCTGAAGGAGAGAGCTCTTCTCACTGTGCACCTGCAGCCAAACTGATGCCAATCCCTGCCCTGTTTTGTTGTACTTGTCCCTTATAACTCCCTGGAGGCAACCCGCAATGCTGTGCTCCTGGACTAGCGAAGGAAAAAGCAGGCGTGGCTGTGCTAACACCTCCAGGGCCGAAAAGTGAGTGCAGCCCCGGTTCCGAGTACCAGTAGCTGGCCCCAGCATGTGGCCATCTGTCTTTGCTGAGGAAGAGAGCCTGGCACAGCAGGAGGCAGCCACGCCCCAGCCTCTCCCAGCCCCAGTGAGGTTGCTGTACTCTGCGTGCTGGAGGAGGGGACATCCTCCAGGGACACTGGGCTGATGGATGAAGGAAATCATCCAGCTGGGCTCCTGCAGCAGAGATCATAAGGTCCCCCCTTCTCTGCAGAAATCACGTGAGGAGGATTACCCTCCCGTCCTGCTCAAGGACAAGATCACATCTGGCAGCCCAGGGGGTCACAGAACAAAGTGGCAGGAGAGATGGGGGATGTTGTGCAGCACTAATGCTCAGCACTTCTCCTTGTTCTGACTCCTGCATGGCCCCCTCTGAGCCACGCAGGACACTCATGGGTGCCAGCCCACCTCCTTGCTGCTCCCTGTAGGGAAGAAGCTTTGGCAGTCACATTTCAGAGGTGTCCACACCTCACAGCAGCACTGCCCCCTCTCTGCATGGGAGCTCATGAGAGCCATCTCTGCAGAGCAACACACAGCGGCTTGTGACCAGGTGTATCACAGCCAAAAGTATGCACCTGGAGAGGGAAACCTTGCACAGGCACAGAATTGTCACAAAACTGCCTCAATCACTTCTGCACAGAGTCCCTTTGGAGACCAGTCCCAGCACAGGCACCTCAGAGAGCCAGAGGGCTGGAGAGCCTTGAGGGGACAATGCGCTGGGACGGATGGAGCAGGGGCACAGGGCAGCAGCCAGGAAGCAAACCTCCCAGGGCAAAGGAGGGAAGGCCAGACAAATTACAGGAGTACTCACCTGTTCTGAAGAAACATGCTGTCCAAGCCTGGGCCCAGGATTCAGACATCCCTGCTGGAAAAATATCCTTTGCTAAGACCTGTGCGAGGGAGAAGAGCTTCATCTCTGCCCTGTAGCTCCGTGGCAATGTCTGCGGGCCTGGCAACTGGCTCTGGGAAAGGCTGGCTGCAGCACGAGGGACATGTCCAAACCTGCTGTTCCCATGGGGAGGAAGGTTTGTGTCCGTGCCTGAGGAGGGCAAGTTCCTTCCCTGGCGGTCAGCAGGGCCCTGCTCAGCCCTTTCTTCTCTCCCTGGTGCTTCTCCTGGGGCTGGTGAGTCTCTTCTTTTGAGTGACATGAAGGGGAGGTGGATGGAGGGCGGGAGACAGAGAGCATTGGGCTGGGCCGTGGAAGGGATGTGCAAGGTCACCAGTGTTCAGCAGTCCTTGTGGAGGATGGTCCTCAGCATCTGCAACAGCGAGCAGGACCCCAGCACCCCTGAGCTGGGGCTGCTCTCGGGGCTCCACACTCAACCATTGTCCAGCTCAGCATCAGCTCTGCCCTCCCCAAAATGGTGCAATTCACATCGGAACAAACCCACTTGTGTTGGGCATTGCAAACTGGAGCCACTCTCACTCCTGCCAATGTGAGGAATGCACTGTGCTGCCACCTCCTGCCATTGTTACCTGCCCCACGGCCCCCCCAAACCCCTCCTCATGGGGAAAAGTTAAAAGGGTTTTCACAATTTATTTTAATGAAGTTTGAGTGTCTGAAAAGCAGACACGAAAGCCCCTGCGAGGACTTTCAGACACACAGGGGAAAGGGGAAACTTTGCCACTGCCTTTTGTTCACAGTTTTGTTGTAAAAATGGTTTTAGTTAGCAGTTTCCCTAACTTCCCAGCCATACAGCTGTGTGAGTGGGTGCCAGTGGTATCTGACAACAGAGGTGTGCCAGCCCCTCCTGGCTGCAGAGAACAAAAATAACTGGAGAAGATAACTTGAGTGTACTTGAACCCAGGTGGCAGAAACAGAAACCCAAACAGTTTGCTTAAACAATACAATTGTTTAAAATAATGAGGTTGATGATTTTGGGAATGGGCCTTCTATTTTTAAGTCTCTGGATAGGCTTTCTTTTGTAAAGATAAACCTCATATAGCAAAGAGGGAGAAACTTCTGGAAGGAGTGCAGTCCTGGTCTGGCATAAGTGAGTCCCCGATTAGGGAGCAAGTGAACACTTGCCCCATCCCAGAGCACCCCCTGGAGAACTGGGGACCTGCAGACACCCAGGGTGTTCTCCCCAGCCCCAGCACAGGAGCATCCCCTGAATCTGCAAGCAGCCTCTCAGCTACTCCCCCCTGCACTGCAGTAGTATTTTGTGATCCAGCAGGCTCCTGTTGTGCCAGCACTCAGCAGCCTCCTCCTCCTCCTCTGGTCTAACTAAAGTGGGGGTACCCTATGGAGTGCACCCCTTGCAGCCCCTTTGCTCCTCCTGCCTCAGCCCACCCCTGTTGCCCTCCTCTCCATCCACCCGCTGTCTCTCCTTTGGCAGAGCAACCAGGACTGACTCCTCTGAGCTGGACAGATGTCCCACTCTTGGAGCAGCACACCAGCCTTTGGCAGAACTGATTGCTGACTGAGTCCACATGTGTGACCCAAACCCCGCAGCAATCCTGCCTACATTGCATCCTGGTGCAGTGTGTTTCCCAGCACATCCAGGGCCCAGGACCATGTGGGTGAGCTGTGATCCTGGTCGACTCTTCTCCATTACTGTGGCCACCCATGGAGGCCCTCTACTCTGCCCTCGAAGGGGAGATCAGCAGCTTTGTGAGGCACACGCAGTGGTACCAGGAGGGCTTAGACCTGCACAGCCTGTACCATGTGCTGCTGCTGGTGCTGCCACGGAGCCCCTTGGGGCAGGTGGAGAGCTGGCAGCACCTGCAGAGGCTTGCCCACTGCCAGCCTGGCTCGTCCAGCCCTGATGTGGCCAGCACCTATGTGGACTGGCTGGCCTCCTACCTGCAGCACCTGAGCACACTGAAGGAGAGGCTCTACACCAGGGTGGTGCTCCCTCTCTGTGAGAACTTACACATGCACGAGGAGCTGGCTGCCTGCCCTACCCAGCCGTCCGGGCTGGCATCCATCCCCCACCTGGCCAAACAGTCCTTTGCCCACCAGTGTAACTGGGGGCTGCTGCTGCAGGGGGGGACCCTCAGCCAGAGGGTCTTCAGCCCCCAGAGCTTGCATGACCTGTGTGGCTTTGCTGATGTGGGGCCCTTTGTGAAGGTCTTGAGGCTGGTCCCTGATATCTTTCACCAGAGCTTGGCCACAGCAGATCTCGCCCAGAAGTGGGTCTCTCTTCACCGCAACAGGTACATCCAGTCCCTGCCACCATCAGCATCACTGTCACCATCACTGCTACTGCAGGCACCAGCATGGAGCAGAGCAGGGTTGGCTCCCAGCACTGTACAGCCCCCTCCATGCAGCAGGGCCCTCCAGCAGCCCAGCTCTCCCCTGGGCTTGCCCAACCCCATGACCCCACTGCAGCCTTCAGGCACAGGAAGCAGTGCTGGGGTGCTGCGAGCCCAGCTGCAGCAGAGCCAGGAGGAGCTGCTGGCCCTGCTGCACCGCAGGGAGCGCAGCCTCCCTTCGCGCCCAGGCCCGTCGCGTTTCCCAGCGCAGCCGCCTCCTGCGCCTGCAGCAGCAGGGCGAGAGGCCGGGGCTGTCCCGGCCCTGGCAGAGCTCAGGTGTGGGTATGGGGGCTCGCCGGCGTGAGGCTGCCCGGGCCGAGGAGCGGCAGAAGAGTCTCGAGCTAGAGGAGTACCACCACAGCATCCTGGAGGCTGACTGGCTGCTGGAGCTGGAGGTCAGGCCCATCCTCATCTGGAGGATTGATGCGGTAAGGGGCACCTGTCACTCTGACTGCAGTCCCTGGCCTGCATTACCAGGGTGGGTGGGGGCACTGCTGCAGTCCGGGGTGCTGCACAGGAAGGGTTGGACATCCAGGCAGAGATATGAATCTTGTGGGACTGGGTACAGCCATAATCTCTCCAGTCCAAACCCATGGCCTGCTGGTTTGGACATTCAGATGTGAGGAAGGAGAGCTGAGGAGTGGGGAATGGGAGAGGGAGTGTTTCCTAACATGGCAGAGCAGCCTGTGGGTCATGGATACTCCCATCCAGCCAACTGAATGCTCAGGAGAAAGGCACCCACACTGCTTCCTCTCCTGCAGGTTCTGCAGCGCTGCCAGGCCCTGGAGAGGGTGCTGCGAGGCCAGGCACTGCCTGCCCCACAGCACACCCGGCTCAGAAACAGGATGGCCACCACCTGTGTACCTGGGCAGGCTCAGCCCTCTACCTCTGCCTCAGCAGCCAGCCCCCAGAGCAGCCAGTGACTGACCATGGGTGGTAGGACTTCCACCTACTCCCAGCAGCAGCACCATGGAGAGCAAGACTGGAGGACACCCAACCCATCACCGTGGGCTGCAGGCAGCCAGCAGCTCACAGGGACCTGGCTCAGTTCTTGCCTGGGAAGAAAGCATGGAAAGAATGTGTTTAATGAGATGTTTCTTCTGTGCCCAGCCCATGGGCCTGCCATTTGGCGTGTGGCTACAGACTGCACAAGGAGATGGGCACTGAGTGCTGCCAAGCACACAGGCACAAGCATGCACATGTATATGGATGCAAGCAGGCAGGAGAATGTGTTTCTTGTGGTTCATGTGGTTAAACATGGGGCTCAGCCTCCTGTTTCAAGCAGCCAGTGTGGAGGCTGAGTCCACAGTAACCAGTCTGCTTGATGATGGTGATAGAAAGCCCACCTCCATGCTGGTAGTGGGTAACATTGTGACAGTCCTTGCTCCAGCTGGGGCTTGCTACCTTGCTGGCTGTGGTGGGCAGCGAAGTTTTGTGCTGGGGAATTTCAGTCCATTGAATTTTTTGCCACTGGTGATAAAACCAAAAGTGTAGAGCCCGAGGCATAGTTCCTGTGAAGAGTTTATTGGTGTAGCTGTTTCCACTACAGTCAGAGGAGTCACAATGCACAGAAACAACAGGCCTCCTACACTACACAGAGAGGACAGGACACACACGGCCACAGACACACAGAGACACTCGTCTCTCCGCCCCGGGCCCTGTAGGGGGCCAGGCTGTGGGCAGGACCTGCTGTGGGGGAGGCTTCTTTCTCTGATGGGATATTTCTGCAGCCTCCAGAGGAAGGCATTGGACCCTCCCGATAATGAAGCACCCACCACCTCTCACAGGAGCCAGGCTGGTAAGTGGGAATGAGGGCAGCATCTTCTCCCAAATCCAATGATGAAGTGAGCATCCCAGCTTCCTCTCAAAGACCAGTCCAGCTCTGATCATCAGGAAGAGGCTGGGCTTCCTTTCTCTTCTGGCACTAACCTTGGAGTTTCCAGGGGCAGTAAGGGCACCATCAGTTTCTGGGCCAGCTCTGAACAAAGGCTGCTGGCTCGGGGATACCCCAGGGAACAGCTCTGTCAGGTGGAAAGGTGTGATGCACAGCAAGTCCTGCCTGAACATGAGGAAGAACTTGACTGTGCAGTGACTGAGCACTGGAACAGGTTGCCCAGAGAGGTTGTGGAGTGTCCCTCACTGGAGATATTGCAGAACATTCTGCACACAGTCCTGTGCCATGTGCTCTGGGATGACTTTGCTTGGGCAGGGAGATTGGACCAGATGATCCACTGTGGTCTCTTCCAACCTGACCATTCTGTGATTCTGTGGAGCTGCCCAGAGGTGATGGGGGCTGAATGCTGGGTACCCTGAGTGCTGCTCCTTCCCACCTGGAGGGCACTGCTGGGTGTGAAAGGCGATCTCAGTACGGCAGCAAAACTGGGGCTGGGGTTTCAGTGACTTCCTTGTAGGCTTGCAGGGAGCCAGACTCAGTGGATCACTGCACAGGGAAAGGGAGGGGACCCGAAGGACTGTTTTGTGCTCCAGCACTACATTTTTTGTATAGCTTCTTAAATATGGTTTGTTCTCAGAGACAGGAATGTGGGGATCAGGAACTGGGATACAGCCCTGTGATGAGTGTTTACTCCTGCAACGTCTGTGGAGGTGCAGAATGGCAGAGGACTCCTCTTAGCACCTGCAAGAGGGCAAGCATTCAAGGCTTCAGGATACCTGCTTGTCTCCAGCCTTCCCTCCCTGTGCATTTTGCCTTTGGAAATAAGGTTGGGAAAACTGAGATGGAGAGGAGCCAAACAGCCTCTTCCATGTCAAGCAAGAGCTGAAAACATTCATGTGGGAAGGTGACTGGACAGAAGACAGTCTGCAGGACTGGGCCAGGGTGCCAGTCCCTATTTGCCTGTCTGCCAGGCTGCAGCAGCTCCACAGGCCAGTCGCTGTGGCAGAGGCCCGGTGTGAGCACTCCTAGAAGGGGGCAGAGAGAGCAGGAGCAAGGCATCTGCCAGCTGAGCAAGGAGATTGCTGGCCTGGGAGAAGAGGCAGCTTCTGGCCCATTCCTGTGAGTGCTCAGTGTCACGTGCTGAGCTACCCGAGCTACCCAAGCATCATGGTAGTGGAGGGGAATGCAGTGGCACCAGCTAGCAGGGTTCCCTTTCACCACCTGAAGACCAGGCACAGGCTGCCTCCAGCAGGCAGGGGACAGACCCCTGACCCAGGGGCACTCAAGACCCACACAGCTTTGGGATGCGAGAGGCATCTCTCAGCCCACCAGGTCCAAGAGGAGAGAGACTCACAGCCTCTGCTGAGCGAGCAATGGGGCAGCCAGAGCCGGGGCTGCATCCTGCAGGGCTATGGAACAGCCATTCATTGGTCCAGGCAAGAGACAGTGTGACTCATGGCAAGTCTCCAGTTAGTTCTTGGGAGGGGTGAGCAGTGTGAGCCGCCTGTCTCACAAGCAGGGAGGGCAGCTCCCAGCTCACACAGGCATGTGCAGCTCGTTGTACTCGTCCCGGCCATCCTCGTCGAAATTTGGCTCCGCATCCTCCGAGTCCAACTGAGAAGAGGCAAAGACCAGGCTATGAAGGCCACAGCTGCCCCCAGTGTGGGGTCAAGCCTGGCACAGAGGGATCAGCACAGCTACCCAGTCAGCTGGGCTGTGCTGGGAAAAGCAAAGCTCTTGCTCCTTCCCCTCCTAACAGGCTCCTTCTTTAAACTCTGTGCCTACCCATGCGTCCCCAGTCCCCAGCCCAATGCCCTTTCTATTCTAATGCCTGGGGCTTTGGTCCAGCACTGCAGCTCCTTCCTCTCCCCCTGCTGGCAGCACTCACTTCTGGGTGTTGCTCCAGGCTGTCCTCCAACAAAAGCTCAGGATGTTGACAGCAGCAGAGGAGCTGCCAGCTCTTGAAGAGCTGCCAGCACCCTGGCACTGTGGTTACATGCTGAAGTGCCAACAGCCATAGGCTCTGATGTGCTGCTGTTCTTGCTGCTGGTTCAGTGGGGAATTGGTGTGTTTCTTGATGAATGAGCCACAAGATGGAAGGGGAAATCCTTATTCCAGGCCTCTGCCTGGTAGGAATCTGTTTCCTTGCCCCAGGCTGCCCATCCATCACATACTGCACTCCCAGGGCTACAAGATCCAAGGAAACCATCCACCCACTTACTGCTATTGAGCAAAGACCCTCAATGCTTTGCTGGCCCACGATCTCCCAGCCTTTCAGGCTGCCAAATCTCATTCCATGTGTTGCAAGCTAGACTGAGGACAGCTGTCTGCTCACCGCTTTGAGCTCCCGGTCGTGGAAGAAGCGGGGCAGCACGAAGCGTCGCAATGGCACTGTCATGATCAGGACAAAGGGGAAGGCCAGTGATGCCACTGTAGATTTCACCACCCAGAGCAGCACAATGCAGGCCAGTTGAATGCAGGTGAAGAGATTCATTCTCCAGGTCTTCACCTAGTAGGTAAATCGAGTTTAAGAACACATTATCTTTCCACACAGATTAACAAAGACCCAACTGGCAAAACAAAACTCTTCTGCATAGCATAGTACAGCAGAGTACCTGCTACTGCAGAGTCCACCTGCCTTCACTCTACAGCCAGGTAGAACTCCATAACACATCAGCCTCTGTGCTACCTGGCAGCAGACCCAGCTGGCAGTGCAGTGTCCCTCCACCCCTTCAAGCAGCGCATCACTCCTACAAATCGTCTGTCCATCCATACAATATCCTGGCAATACACTACTGGTGCAGCCTACCAGCATTCTACCCAGTCTGTGCATGCCTTGCACTTACTTCTCAGCACAAACTTGCAGCCAAACAGGGTCACCAAGTCAAGTATCACTCTAGCAAAATACCATCCTCCCCTCACCTGCTCTTTCTTCGTCTTCTCCTCATTACCCTGTTCTGTGCAACCTGCCTTTGCTCACCTTGACAACGTAGATGTGGTCAGGGTGGTGCTTGGATGGCATGAAGATCAGGAGCAGACGCTCGTAGAGCTGGATGCCAGTGAGCGATGTAACCCCCATGTAGAGGAAGATGCCGAAGAGCACAGCCAGGGGGATCTGCCGCAGCATGTTCCCCATCACAATGGACAGACCTGCACAGACAGAGCTCAGGGCATGTATCTCCCACACCAGCCCCTCTGCAAGGCAACTCAGCCTCCATCCCTCTCCCACCTCCTCTGTCTCCTGGGGCGCAAAGGAAAGGAAGCTCAAAATGGGTTGGTGTGGGCAGTCCTGCAGTGAGCAGGCAGAGCACAGACTGGTCCATGGGGCAGGGACACTGCCAGGAGAGTCAAGTGCTTGGTCCTGACCTCTCCCCTCCCTTGTTCCCTGAGCAGGGGCTCACCGACAAGGGCGGCAATAAGCACTCCGGTGACACGCTGCTCCTTGACCTCCTCGATCCTGGGCTTCTCCCCGGGTGCGATGGCCTTGCTCATGACGGTCAGGGCATTGACGTGGGTGACAGAGCGCACTGTCGCTGCCGTCAGCCAGGGCAGCCCGAAGAGAGCGCAAAGCCCCCCCATAGTGCCAATGAGCAGAAGGTCCAGGTGGAAGCCAGAGCCTTTCAGCAACTTCCTCTCCTTCTTGCTAACAATCAGCCTGAAAGAAAATAGAACCTGGGTCAGTGCAAGGCCCAGGTCAGTGCCCAGGGACAGCACTGCAGCTGGGGACAACACTCGCTCTCTGGAGACAGCACACATGGGGATAAGAAGAAGATGGCTGAGGAGGGGAATGGTGGCTGTCAGCCTCAGGTTAGCAGTTTCCTCCTGTGCTTGGCTGAGGCAGGTCTCCACTGCACCATATGCCAAGAGGGGAGCCAAAAGATGATGGGAGAAGCCAAGGTACACTCTGAAATGGCCAGGATCCTGCTCTTGCTGTTCCTCTGGGATGTCCATTGCATCTCCAAGTGAACCAGCACCCATCCTGGCCTTGTCTGTCTAGGGGTTAGCAGTGGTTGAGGTTGGAGGGGGAGATACTCACGTAGTGATCTGTGTCTCCATGAAGATAAGAATGAAGACCAGGAGGGCAGGGATGGCAGAGGCAAACATCATCCACAGCGGAAAGGTCCCACTACTGCCCATGGGGTGGATGAACCAGCCACGCTTGTGAGGGGATGTGACCGACAGGCCGGAGGGGACATTCAGCTTCTGGTGGTGTAGTTGCAAAACCCAGAAGTTACTTATTAATACAAACAAGCCCACAGCCTCACACGGCTTTGATCCTCCTGCTCTCCCTGGCTGAACGCCTCAGATGATGGGATAAGCCACCCTGAACTGAGCAGGACTTTCTCATGGATAATCCCCTTCAGTGCAAAAAAACCCATGGTCCCTAACATGGGCCTGTGTCATTTCCTTTCAGCTACTTAAATTCCCTTCATTTTTTTCCAAGAAACCAAGGAACTATCTTCCCTCAGGAACCTTGCTCCCATGTCAGTCCTTGCAGACCATGGTTAAAATGCTCCTTGACCTCTGCTTGGACGAATTAAGTGTTCTGAACTGCCTACCGTTTTCTGAGGTGGCTTTCCAGATTTTCCAAGGCTTTTCTGAGACATTTTACAGCATTGTTTTTGCAGTGTAAACCCCAGAAGTGGGCACATTCTGTGGAAATGACCTCACCCTGACCATGTTCAGAGGGAATATCATGTTTGTGCTCCCATCAGACCACACAGACTCCTAGCTGTACATCATCCTGACCCTGCGTTCATCAGCATTTGAACCCTTGGCTCTGAAAACATTCAGCAATTTCTGCTATCTGCACTGCAGGCAGAGTTTAAGATTTGCATTTATGTTAATCAGCATAAGTATGAGTAATATTTCTGGAATGTTTGTCCTTCAGTTAAGCTGTGTAACTAAGTACCATTTTCTCGGAAAGCTTTGTACATATGCTGAGTTAATATTAAAATGATAATGCTTTTGATATTAACTGTAGAAGTGTAGAAGGGTATGAAAAGAATGTAACAAAGTGCATGATTTTACTAACATCTGATAGACTAAAATTTTTCATTGAAATTCAAATGAATAAAAATGCATTTGGACTCCACCAAGCCTTGGGCTGTTTTGATAAAAAGCTTGCATGATGAACAGGAAATACTTTTCACCCTCTTCCCAATCTTAGCAAAAAAAAAAAAAAAAAACTAAAACAAAAATATATAACTTATATAGCTCCCAAAAAAGGAGAAAAAAAGAAACCTGTGAGATAGGTTTGTTCAACAACATTAAGTTATCAAACTTAAGTTTGTGCATAAACTGGGAAAAAAAATTTGTTTGAGACAAAGTGATCAAATATTAGTATCCTACAGTCAAGGAGAGAATAAGCATATTGAGTAGTAAACTCATGACAAATACCCCATTTGAAACCATTCTACATGCCACCTTCTTCAGTGTGCATAAACAGTTTATGTCTTGTTGATTGACTGCAAGTGTTTAGAGTTACAAAGAAGGAATGAACTGTACTAAATCTCCCTAAAGCCCTACTAACAGCTAGAAGACCAGAAGGATACCAGGGCACTCCAGTCCCTGTAGCTCTGGCCTCAGCCTCAGCAAGACCCTTGGAGCTTCCCTTCAGCGTGGGAGTGAGGATGAGGGGAATGTTTCTGTTTGCTTTGTGCTATTATGACTAAAGAGGCAGGAAATACAAATTGCACAAGAGCAGGCCAGTGCCACAGGGATCACTGCCGGGCTGCAGGAGAGGCTCTGAGGGCAGTGCTGGCACCCACCTGTGTGTATGTGTCAGTGATGGTGTAATCCACCAGCACCATGACCAGGATGGAGATGGGGATCCCAAAGTCTCCGATGATCCGCCGCGCCTGCAGAACACAGACCTGTCATTAGCAAAAGGAACAGGCCAGCTCCATGCACACATCCTGCTACAGGGAGCCTATGGCAAAGGGAAGCCCCAGATGGGGCCAAGCACCACTCCAAACCTGAGCACTGCTGATGGGTAGGGCAAGGAAAGCCAGCCTTGACCCATGGGGCTGTGCATGCCACTGCCCACATAACATGCTCTTATATGACTGGGTAATTGCTCCTGCTGGCCTATTTAGCCAGTGCTCCAGGTATTACACAGAGCATGTACAGAGATGCCCAAAGAAAAAAAGTTGTAAGCTCTTCTTCTTATATTCTAGTTTAACAGACTTGTATCCAGTCCAAGGAGCTTTCCCAAGGTCCAGAGGACTTTCCAGCAGCCTCACTGGAGCAGGACAGTGCAGATACCATCACCAACAGTCAGCTCTTGTCTGCACCCTAGGGTAGGCTACCATCCCTCCTGCAAGGTATTTGAAGGATTTCTTGTGTTTCTTTGGGTGACGTCCAAGTGTTCTGGAGAACAAAGGTCTGTAGCCAGAAGAATTATTGGTTTGGTGTGTCCCTTTTCCTTTAACATGTGAATCCCACAAACTTCTCACCTTTCCTCCTAAGAAGCGGCTGTTCTTGAACTTGCGCATAAAGAAGGCAATGAAGAAAGTGCCTAGCATGAGGATGAGGGAGAGCAGAGCAGTGTTGGGCTGCATCCTGGTTCCCAGTGACATCGCATCTGTAGAGAGCACGCTGGCATTCGGGCTGCTCTGTACATTTGGTGGGTAGAACTTCAGCAAAGGATGTTCTGCAAACACCTGAGCAGGTGAGAGAAGCAGCAGACAAGTTACCACAAGGAGGGGCAGGGGGCACTGTCACTGCTGGGGGCAGGGGGAAGCAGAAGTGTCCTGCTCTGTGGAGAGGTGAGGGCAGTAGATGGTGGGCACAGACAATCCCAGCATCCGTCACCCTGCCTCACAACCTACCCAGCTGGATAGGGTTGGGGAGAGAAAAGTGGCCCCTCTTTAATGTCTCCTGCAAGAATGGAAGGGGAGAGAGACATTAGGGCTCTTCCTGCCACCCTCTGTGGTGGCACAGGAGCCAGCTGGGCTGAGACATGAGACCAGCAAAGAACTGCTCTGCAGAATGTCTAGGAAAGTTGTGGCTGAGCTGGCCCTGTTCCCTCGCCTCCTGGGTGCTAAAGCAGCAGGTTCCTGAGGGATTAAGAGATGCAGCAGCCCATCTCCCCAGGGAAGGTTCACCTTGTACAGTTTGTAGAAGGTCTCATAGATAAAGATGAGGGAGATGAGGAAAGCAAAGATCTCCTGGGTGAAGGGCGAGATGTAGCGCACCAAGAAGCTTCCTTCTGCTGCCACGATAATGAAGATGAAGACGATGAGCCACAAACCAATCCACACTCTGCCTGTCAGATACTCAATGCCTTGTGTCTGGCAGAACTGAAATGGAAAGGGGAAGGAGTTACTCATGGCTCCTCAGACTGCCTCCTGCAACCACTCCCCATTAAGATCAAAGACTGTCCTGAAAAAAAGCATCTATATCTGCTCGGGCATCCAGCACAGAACCAGTGAATTCATGGCTAGAATCACAGGTAAATTTGCAGACTTTGCATTAACACCTGACAGCTCACACCAAGCAGGTCTTTACCGCTCCAGCCTTTGTAACAGTACCTCCTTCATGCTCTGCTGAAGCCAGCCCATGCGTAACATTCCCCATCCCACCCATACGGAGGTGCCAGTGCCGTTGCTCAAACACAGCTCTCCATTGTTCCATGCACTCAACAGCACAAGCCTGTTCCCTACAAAGAAGAGCCTGAGCACCCTGCTACATCCCACTGCATAAAGGCCACGACCTCAGGCAGCACTCTGCGTACAGACAGTTGTATGTGAGTGGGGAAAAGCACCCAGGCTGTCACCACAGAGGAGACCATCTCCACTGCCTCTGCTCATCTACACACACCAACTATTTCCAGAACAAATCACACTCATCCCTTTGCAGCCTTCCTCAGTACCACCACAGGCAGAGGTACTCCTCTGTACACAGTGACTGGACAAAGCAAAAGCGGTCAGTGAGAAGTGCAGTCACAGGAGAGCAGAGAAATTCTCACTCTGCAATAGCATCACCAGCTCCAAACTCTTGACAAGGTGAAAATCCAGCTGTAGAAAAAACCATGCCTTTTCAAAGACACAGACATGCAGGGAGTCAGAGAAAAGGAGAAGAATTAGATCCACTCCTTGAAGGTACAGTGATACAGGGATGCTTTCAAGAGCAAAGAGGTCATGCTACTTGAGAAATATATCCATCCTGGCTGGCCAGGATACCTCTCCACACACCCTTGGGTTCATCCTTAGAGGTGGGAGTAATATATGTGGCACATCCCAAACAGGTGCTACACTGAACATTATTGAGCTCTCATAAAAGGAAACCTGGACACAGGTAAAAGTGGTGAAATGGTCTTCAAAGGAAGGCCCAAGCACAAGAAACTTTTAGGATGCAGCTACAAGTGCTTGTTATGCCAATGAGCTGCAGCACAGGGCTGGGGGACAGTGCTCTCCCTACAGTCAGCATGTAGAGGAGTGCTGTTATCAGTGCCACACCTCAAGGGATAATGGGTACAGCAACGGGAGGTAGAAGTCCCTTCAGTGGGACCTGCAAAGGGTCAGCAGAGCCAAGGGCAGCCCTGGCTGAGCTGAGAGCAGCCTGGAAGGACTCAAAGAGTTCACACTAACAAAGACCCTTTGTAGAGCTGAGAAGTGCCAGCCACCCTCTCCAAAGGAAAGACAGAGCGAGCAGGTGCCAAGCACAGACACTGCCTCACATGTACCTTGTAAAAAGCTTCTTCAAACACCAGCAGAGGCCCTGAGAAGCCAATGACCAGGAGTGGCTGGGCTCCAAGCAGGGAGAAAAGGATCCCTAAAACTGAGGTGGAGATTATCAGCTCGGAGACCCCCATGAGACCCTCAGTTTTCTCTCCTGGGAAAGAAAACAATGTATGAGTGTTATAGCCTGGACATAGGCACCATCACCACAGACAGGCAGGCTGCACAGCTCCAGACAGAGAAGGCAGGTCCCCATCCCATCAGTCAGAGGTGCCCTGTGTTAGGCAGGGAGCACGGAGGGAGCCTGGGCAGCCGAGGCTGAAGAGGCCAAATGGCAGGGAGGGAACAAGGCAGCAGCCGAGGCACAGCACTACCACTCTCCCTGAGCGAACAGCACCAAAGCCCACCCCAGAACAGCATCACACAGACACAGCCAGTGTCCCAGAGTGCAAAGAACAGACCAGAAAGCAGGCCCATTACCTAGGAGTCCCCCGAAGGTGATGGCAGGAGAGAGAGCAGCAAAGTAGATGAAGAGAACGGCTGCGAGACACTGGCTGTGCAAGGCGTCTCTGATGTCACTGAGGTATTTGGGGTACCTGCGCTTTATGTCCCGAACCAGACCTCCAAAAAATATCCCGGTTCGCTTCAAAGGGTCGTCCTCAGCTTCCTCCTCTTCTTCCTCAGCTTTCACTTCACACAGCTCTGGAGGTGCATGGAGGGCAGGGCTTCAGCAAGGAACATAGCTGGGCCCTTGGGCTGTGCCCCTCCCCAGTACCTCATAGAGCAGCACTAGCCTGGTGGGCCCCCTGCGACAGCACATCCCACTGCCTCCATCTGTCCCCAGCCACCAGAGCTGCCCACAGTCACTGTCCTGCTCCCCTCACCCCACTCCCCACTTCCCACTGCAGGAGCCAGGCCCTGCTCACCCCTCTGCTGGGCTCTGGAAGGGGAGGGCCCATTGGGGCACACAGGGCACTAGGCACAAACTTGCCCAAATGTGAATGGAGAGACCTTTGGCTTCCTGAGCAGTGCCCTCCTTCATGGACTTCTGCTCCCTCTCCTTCCTCTTCTTCAGCAGCAACTTCTGGAACGTGGCAATGGATTTGAGCAAGTCCTTCCCCTCCACCTCTGATGGGGGGATGACAATGCTGCAGTCCAAGAACTCGTTGATTGCATTGAGGAGGTCTTGACGATCATCTGCCATGTATGCAGCCTCATGGAAGTGCTGGAAGGGGCAGAGAAAAAGAGGGAGAAGGCTCAGACCAAGACTAGACCCAGCTACCTACAGCCTGGACAGACAATGCTTGCTGTGACTTTTAGAGTAACATTCTCCTCCTCCATCCACTACTCATCTCACTACTGCCACTCTGTGACCCACACTCCTGAATCCCGCCTCCTGTTTTGAGGGAGAAGCTGGTAGAGCCCTAAAGCATCATAGTTATAAAGCCCAAGAACCATAAACTGAGCAGGAACCATAAGAGACTATTGGGAGTCTCCACATGGGAGACAAGAGAGCAAGAAAATAGGCATCTACAGCATGAGGGAAGCCATGCAAAGGAAACTAGGCAGAAAAGGGGAGATCTTTCTGACAGCAAGAGCAGCAAGGTTAGCAAGGAAGGACTAAGGAGACCAGGCAGGGACGTGCTGGCAGACAGGTGGATGTGCTGCACTGCCTCTGGAACATGCCTCCAGAGAAAAGGATGGAGGATGATGAATGAGTGAACAGCCTGTAAAGGAGGTAGGGGACAGCTAAGGTCCCTGCAGCACACAGACTCCCTGGAGCCACAGCTTCAATGTAAATGATACTGTACTCTCTCCACGGCGCCAGGACTGTGTAACCCTGCTGTGGCCAGCCCCAGCTGTAGCAGCTGCCTCTGCTCTTCCAGCAAGAGGAGCAGAGGCTCCAATGAATGAGGTCAGCCCACAAACACAGCACTGAAGCTGGAATGGCACCTCACCTCTTCTGGCTAAAAACACATTCTCAGCTGAGCCCCACACAACTTCAGGGAAGGAATCTTTTAGTCTTGCTGCCTCTAATGCACTTTTTCTGATTGAGCCTTTTAGTCTCCAGTTCAGTGAAAGTTGTGCAATAGTGGCAGTACAGGAAAGTTTGTTACTTGCTTATGGCACCAGCAGGAAGGACCTGTGAACTTCTGATCCTGTCATGCTGGATGTAAGCAGCAGATGCTCAGACTGTCTTTCCTTTGCATTTAATTCCTTACCAAGATAATCAATTTCACTGCCATCTAGACAGATGGGGGACTTCTAGCAGTGCACTTGCTTGGCAGAAAAACCTTCCTGCCTCCTCATCTCTCCTATATGGATGTGCTCCTTGCATGGATGCCCCAGCCACGAGACTCAGCTAGAAAGCTTCATCCAAACACCTGGAAACAGTTCCCAGGAACTGCTGGGGTTTTTGGTCAATGTGGTCTGGGCCAGGTGCCATTGCCACAGGCATCACTCAGCCTCCTCACCTCTCTGTGAAATGTCAACTGAACATCACTCTTCTAACCCTGGGTCGTCCTTTTCTTCTGCTGTTACACACAGTCCCTTTCTTCACCCAGCCTAGCACACTCTGTCCCTGCCAAGTAAGTGTCCTACTCTTTCCTCTGCACTGAGGCATTCTGCCTTGGCCAAGCCAGGCTGATCTTAAAAATCCCAGGTGCTCACACTTGCCTACCCCACCTGAGCTTTGGCACAGCTCTCACCTCAGGACTGTCTTCTAAGGAGCCAGCAAAGCTCCCTCACAGCATCACCGCCCGTCAGCTCCTCACCTTGTCGGACATGAGGGTGGAGATTGAGCGGCCAATCTCATGGTAGTCCATGTTGGCCTGGCTAGGGCCCAGCAGCACAAAGATGAATCTGACAGGAATTGGGACCTCCAAGACAGATTCCAGGAAGACGGCCTCATTTAGTCGGACGAAGGCCATGGTTGGCTGCTCCAGAAACTGCACACAACCTACCAAGGGGCAATGTTTGGAGCAGAGTTAATCATTGCAGCAAGCTGTACTGGGCTGCCTTTAACAGCAGAGACAGGGGTTTTGGAGGTTACTACAAGCCCTGCAGTCATGTACTTTCTCCAGACCACGGACACAGCACTGAACTTCACACTGAGGACTGCTTCAAGTGCTTCACTGATCATTCACAAGCAGTGCTACTTTCTTTAGCCTCCCAGTTAGCCCATTTTCAATCCCTTACAGATGGGCTCTACTTACACTATAAGGGGCTAAGTTTAAATGGGAAGGTTGTTTCCCACTTATGGAAGGAAACCTCTTACATGTTACTTTTATCAAACAAACTTCTAATCTCATCAAAGAATGAAATCAGGTTTGCTTGACATGACCTATTTCCCATAAACCTTACTCCTTGGCAATAATTACATTCATATTCTTTAGCTCTTTATTAATTGAATCCCATATTAGCTCTGCCACTATGCTGGCCGAGAAGGATGTCAGGTTAAACAGCCTATGGGTACAGGCTCACTGTTCTTCCCTCCGTGAGCACTGACGCTATGAGCTTTTCTGTTACCTTGTATGTTCCCTATATTCCTAAACTTTTTTTTCCTTTCAGAGAAAAGTAAGTCAGTGCTCTCAAGATTCATAGGTGCAAACTGCACATTTTGTTTTACAATGTCTGCATCTTATCAGTGCTTGGCAGTCTCCTTGGTTCCTAACAGATTGGGAAGTACTCCCGCATCCTCCAGCACACCAGCCGCTTCCTTCACATACCAAACACAAATGTTTATTGAATACTGGTATTTCACTGGCATTATTACTGATCTTTCTGCCATCTGTGTCCAGCAAAGAGCTGTGTTCTGTGTCAGCCTGGCAAATCTGGGCCTTCTGAGAATCAAAGCAAATCCCAAGACACAGCCTTAGCTCAGAAACAAGCCAATGTTTAGTTATTTGAGTACTCAAAAGTGCACTTAAGAACCTGATTTGGCCTCATCGTGATTAAGCATCAATTTGGTTGAGCTGCCAGGCCTCTTTGCCTGAGCTTTTAATCTACTGGGTAGACAATGGCATTTACTTTGTTTGCTGAGAAGTTAACGCCAGCAAAGTGCCGAGAGGAATACTCTTGCAATCAGAAGGCACCAAGCCCACTGATGCTCAACTGCCTGCTCACAGCTCTCCTGTACCAGAGAAGTATGTCCTGGTAGTGCTACAGTCAACACCTGAGACCTTGCTACCAGCCAGGCCCTGCTTCTGTCAACTCAAAGCTTGCTGGCACACACAGCCAGCAGCCAACACTGGTCAGGGACAGGGCCCACCTGCCGGCAAGGTGTTAAGAGGCCAGACAGAGCATCAGTGGTCAAAGGGCAGGGTGATGGCTTGGCCATCATTCCCTCAGGCACCATTCACCTACTTCTGAGTTGCAAAACCAGACATACTGTGAGCCTGGCAGGACTTCCACCCCTAAGTTGGGCCCCAGTTCCCAGCAGCAGTGTCTATCAAACTCTTTTTTAATTTAGGAAAAGAACTACCCTGGCAGGCCATATATTTGCTATACACGAACAGAACGTGAACCATCACCAAAGGAGGGAGTGTACCAGGCTCACTCCCGAGATGAACATGTATGAGATGACCAAATATCCCTTGGGAGTGAGGGCACAGACAGGATCCGCACTAGTCACTGAGGGACTCTACATGCCTCCTCTTACCCACAAGGACCACTGTGGCCTCTGCATCTTCAGGGATTTTCTCCATCAGCTTCAAGTATTTACGATGGCCCTCAGAGTTATGAAGATGGGGGTTTTTCTGCCAGGAAAGAATAAAAATAAGTAAGGGAGAAGTCCCCATGCTTTGGTCTCCCTACACAGCCTTGCACCCCACTGGCACAAATGCAGCTGGGCTTGCCTTGGCTGCATACCCAATGCCTGCTTCACAGCAAGGCACCCTGACAGCAAAGGCCACCCTGCAAGTGCCAGTGCTGCTGCCATTACATGCTCAAGCAGTCATCTGCATACCGTGCAAAGCCAAAATTAGGTACCAAAATTATAATGAAGCCACCCAATTTCCAGTGCTCCAGGTGATCCAGGGAGCTCAGTCCTCACATTACAAGGTTTCCCCACGAAGGGGCTCAGAGGTGGGCACCATGGCCTGCTGTCAGCCAACAGCTGTCCCCAGAGTGTAGAAAAAGACACAGTAACCCCCCCTCCCCCCCGGTCACCCTCACCTCCTTGCACTCAGTTTCACTGGCCTTGGGGTCAGCCATCTCAATGCGTTCTTCCCCCATGAGGGGCACACACGTGTCTGTGGTGTGGTTGTGATGGTGGTTTCCCACGATGGAGTTCATGCTGGAGCTGGAGTGGTTCCTCGGGAAGAAGCCCTCTTTCTCATCATTGGGATGGCTGAGGGGGAGAGTGGTGGCAATGAGGGGACCTGCCTCCCTTGCCACCTGGGGCTCACAGATAACCCCCGGGCCCTGGGAGCTCGCATCCATATCCACCCACCTGTGCTTAAGCAGCAGGGCACGCAGCACGTTGGCTCGATCTTCTGCCCTGATCTGGTCAGAGATGATCATGGTCTCCACCATGAGGTGAGCAATGCCAGGCAGAGTGGTCTGCTCCAAGTCAAGGAGGACGGCACCTGCCAGCATGAGGGGAAGAGCCCTGCTCCTAGAGTGCAACACTCCCCATTGCATTCACACTCTGGGGACACAGCTGTTCCACCAGGAGCCAGGCTTTGGTTGCGGTACACATTCAGCTGAGAAATGCCCAAGTCCAAGTGCCCCATGTCCTTTCTGTAAACCCTTGCCCCAAGAGAACCCAAAAGCTCCAAGATGCAGTGGTAGTTCTGGTATCTCCTTTCATTTCAGTCTCCCACTGTGACCAAACTTGCCTTTCCACACCAAAGATGGGTCCAAGACCTGCTGGTCAAGGCACAGCTGGGTGTTGCAGCTTCCATGTGCCTGCGACCAGTGAAGCAGAGTGTGGAACCAACACAGGCACCCTTGGGCTAAGGCAAACTCTGCCAAACAGGCTGCAGGATGTCTGTCTCCGCAGACTCTACATGAAGCCTGGACACAGACACTCTTTCGTGCCTCCAGTGAGGGACCTAACAGTGACAGAAGCTATCCAGCAAAACTTGTCCTAGAGCAAGAGACAAACCCTGGTCTGCTCTTCCTCACTCACCATGGGCAATAGTCTTCCTGAGCTCCAACAGACTGCGGAAGGACAGTGAAGCCACATGGGGTTTCCCCCACCTTGCTGTATCCTCCTCCACATCCTCCTCAAACTTGATCCAGCGGGCTGTCTCCCTCCAGTGCATCTCCTGGTTCTTATCCACCACCAGCTCATTCAGCTCCACAAACACCTAGTGTGGATTACAGTGAGGACATGAGATGCATAGAGCTCTATCAGCAGCACACAGGAAGCCTCAGCTCTCTTCTCGAGTTACTGCCTGGTCCAACACGTTACTGGAACAAACCTGACATAGTTTAACCAGAGGTTTACTGCACAGAAGCAGCCAGGATAAATATCACTGACTGCATGGCAGGAGCTTCCATCAGCACATGAGCACCAGAAAGCTCCAAGCCACATTCTGTGGGCAGCAAGGAGAAAATGACGCAATGCTGCATCCCTTTCTACCAAACTACTGCAATTTTGTCCTCTGCTGCCTTCTTGGTTTCCCCCTAAATTTCCCACACTTACCAGAGATAGTGATGTTACTGTGCTGCCAACTTCCACAACAACATCACAATTTCTGTGACTTTTAATGTCTTTCCTAAGGTCAAAGCTTTGTGGTTTCAGGGAAATCTCCGCTTATATTGAAAAAAGTGTATTTTCAGCTCTCATGATAATGGATAATAGCAAGAAATGTCACCCTCAAGGTCATGTAAAGAATTAACTATATTGAAACACATTTATCACTTTATAAATTGCATGTTTCTAGTCCTGATTTATGGCTTCTGAACAAGTGTGGGAGGACAGCACATGGATACCTCGTGGGGCTTTCTATCCAACTTCTTCTTCTTCTTCTTTTTCTTGACAGATGGAGTTGATGCTAATTTTTTGCTTGTCCTGGTGATCTGACTCCGAGATGGTTTTTTCATCAGATGCCTCCTCACACCTGGGTTATCTTCAAAGCGGTGGCCTGAAGACATAAGAAAGGAAAAAAAGCCACCAATTTGTCTAGTGGATATACACTGTCTGGCAGGGAAACGCATCCAAGCACATCCTTCTCTCATTAACTTAGGCTACCAAAGCCCTGGCAGCTGGAGAACTCACCATCATCCTCAAGAACTTTGAAGATCCTTCCTGCCTCATCTGCCTACTTTCATCTCTTCCAGATATCTGTGAGCTAACCTCTTCACAAAGAAGGCTTCCTCCTAGGCTGTGCATACACTCGGGACTTCATCACAAAAGCTTTTACTCATGGTACCCGAACAAGTGGTGTGGGAATCCTCCCCATATTCCCCCAAAAAAGCAACCTGCAGCCTTGCCTGCACAGTTCTGCACCCACGCAGCGAAGGCAGGCACCTGGCTGGGCCTCACATCTTGCACCAGGGGAAGGCCTGGTGCTCAGCAAGCATAAAGGGCAGCAAAAGGGAAGGATATTTAGCTGCTGGTCTGGCAGACATAAGGAAATATCAATGTCTGTTTTATTTAATTGTGTGATGAGACTGTAGGATAACACTGCAGCCTGGGGCTGGCTCGGAGGCTGGCAGTAAGGTCGAGCTATCGCTGCTTCTGGATGATCCGCAGTGCCGCTGTAATGCCTCGGAAAGGTCTGCCTTAGAGACCGAGCGGCTGAGGCAAAGCCTCACAAAGCCTCCAGAGAGGCTGGTAAGGCTGCTCTACAGACCCGTCACTGTGCTGCTGGCTAGCCAGCGCCCACCAAAATGCAGCCACAACTGTGCTTTGCAATGCCAAAAAACAGCACCTGGCAACAGCCTGCCAGGGAGAATTTCCCTGGACACTACCCAGAGACAGCAAGTGTATCTTTCTCAGCATGGACAACCCACAGGAATGTGGAAAGCCTCAGAGCCTTGTTACAGGATGGGCAGGCTCATCCAACTAGATTATGGAGTCAGGGCTTTTCTAAGCTTTGGTCCATTGAGGTTTGCTTGCTGTGCTTGTAAGACAATGCCATGGTCTTCTCCCTGGCAGAGCAAGGGCAGCTCTCCATTGCCTGGGGTGAATGTTCTGTCTGCACATATCTTTCTGCACTTAGCTTCAAGACCTGCAGCTTTCAGGGTATGAGAGACAGTAAAAACACAGGGTTTTAAGCCTGAGTGGTCTCTTTGATGTTGCAGAAAAATATCTGTATACCTCTGGCACGGAAAGACACAGCCAGCATCAGGCCAGGCATATCATGGCCTTGCACCTTGGAAATCTAGGTTGCTAAATTAAATATAAAATGAATCAATACTGAGCCTCAGGGCATTTTCCCCCATTGGCTGCACGGCTGATGCTTGTCCTGCTGATGGCGGAACTCCTCCCTGCTCCACTTACTGCACTGCAATGTCAATAGGAGCCAATAACTGCCCAATAACCACTACGAATGTTTCTGGGAGCTGGGCACGTGGGGGGCTTCCATGGAGCTTCACATGGATTTCACAGTTCCTGCACGCACAGTACCCACTTCAGCACACTCAGTATGAGCTCCTGCATAAAACAAGCAGTCCACCTTGTAGATGATCTTGGTATCTGGTACCTTTGCTCCAATCCCTGCAGCTTCTGATTCTCCTATGCACCCTGGGACTCCTTCTCACTGCGTCCCTGGAAAACCAGGGCCCAAGTACGCTGTGCCCAGCAAGACAAAGCACAGCGAGCTTTCCTCACAGCGATGACAACTTATTACAGAGTGCTCTTCAACAACAGCCCTAGAAAGCATCCACAGGCATCTAGTCTTAGCCAGAGAACAGCTGGAGGACAGATAAAAAGCAAGGAGCCACATTTCCTGACAGCACCTCCAGTGACTCCCACACTCTTTGACAGGGACAGGAATCAGAGTGCTGCAGGGTCAGAGAGCATCCATGAAGACACATCTCCAGAGCCCTACCTACAGCAGACTAAGGAGAGATCTACTTTGCTGCTCTTCCTTGGCAGGGTTTGTGGCTATTGAGCTGCCAGCTGGGGGATACAACTCATAGGAGCAGGGTGGACACCTGGTCTTAATTTAGGAGAACCACTGGCTTTGGGAGTCTCATGCAGAACCCAGCTGAAGTGCTCCAGGCTGCTCTACAGAGACCCTTTCTGTGTCCTGTCACATTGGTGTCTTCTCCAATGAAAGTCAAGCTCAAGAGAGCACCTAGAAGTCCTTATTCAGGACAGGATCTTAGACTGAGACCGAAGGGTGATATGCTCAGGGCATAGGTCTGTCCTTCTTGCTTGAAGCCAAACTCCCCAGGGAGTACTGCTGTTGCTGTAACTCCTCTTCAGTGCTCCCCAGGATCCGAGAGCAATTCCTATGGTAGCTCCACTACAATGAACTGGTATGACACCCTCCCACACAGCATCGCCTACAGTCTCTTCCAGAAGATGATCTCGTCACGTTAGCTTCCACAGTCAGATTTCTTCAGATGAACAAATTCCTTTTCCACCAGCTTAAATCTGAATATGACAAATATGACTGCACTGGTTAAAGTCTTCCCCAAGAATGCCTTTGCTAGCAGGCAATTGCCTTCAATTTACACCATAGCTCCTTCTCCCCTCCTTTCATTTCCCTCAATCCACAAGAAGGAAGACCAGAAAGAGGCATCAGAGTATTTTTATCAGTACTAGAGAGCAACCTGCTATCCTGGCATCACCAAGGATAATGCACATTGCCCATATACCCTAATGTTTAAGTTATAGCAAAAAAAAAAAAAAAAAAAAGAGAGATTTAAAACTCAGACTCTTGAAATATATAAAAAGAGACTTAAAATTCAGATTCTTGAAATATTTAAAACTAGACTAAATGAAAGATTATCAACATACTGAAAGACACAGCCCTATGCTGGCTTCTGGAAAAAGCTACTGCCCTGTCCTGCACAGAGCCCAAGTCTCTCCCAGCTGATGCTAAATTCAATGTGATAGGGATAGCTCATCCCTACTGCCAACCAGGTGTCCATGTCCAGCACTCCCCACGCTCCAAACACTTTAAAGAATGCAAGGAGACCAAGGACTCCATTCTGTTCAAAATTGATTCCTCCTGGATCTGAGCTGGTCCTGGAAGAAGCATTGCCATGGAGTGAATAGCTGAGCAAGTGGCACAGGCTGAAAGTGAACTGGCTCTGCACAAAACAGACTCTGGTGTCTCGGCCATGTCTGACTCTGCCACACCTCTCTGCAGGATTAATCCACAATGTGGATTCATTATACAGAGATAATTAAGAGTTGACTGTACAGTGCACCTACAGTATTAGCTGTAGCAATCAATGAATGTGTTAACTACTAGAAAGCCCAATTTCCCCACTTTGTAGGTGATGCATTATCACCCCTTGCAGAGTGATCTGCCCCTTCAACCTTCCCAAGAATATCCATGTTTTCCAAGGTGAACCTGGAACAATTTCTTCACACTTTTAATTTACAGTTCATTCAGTATAGGACAGCTGATGGGACCAATTTGCTCCAGGTATTTTGAACTTTTCTACTATTATATGTTCTATCAATTTACAGTAACAAGTAGCAGACTTGTTACTGTAACAGCCAGAGGCTAATCCCCACTTGCTGGTCCCTGCAGAAGCACATAGGCAGACATCTTTTCCCTGAAGGCTTGTAAAGATGGAACAGATGTCAAAGAGAATATGATGCTGAGACTGGGAGGCAGGGCAAATTAAGTCTTTTGCCCAAGATCAAACAGTCTGTGGCAGAGGCAGAAGCTGAACTAAGGCATCCTGAGCTCCTGTTACAATCACTCTGCTTTCCCACTCTTCTGTGTAGAGCTGTTTAGTGGGCTGCTTCTGGGACATCACCCTCTCATGTGCACTCGTAAAATCCCTTGAAAAATTAACACATGATCCAGATGAGGACATTTGGACAACCACCCATGAACCACGGCTATGAACAGTATCACTCCCAAGGTGGGCCACCTTTTAGCATCATGTACCAAGGAAGGACCCCTGTGAGAGATGGGAGTGAGGCTCTGGTTTCTGCACAGTCTCCAAGACGGCTCAGAGATCGCTCTGCAAGGGATGTGAAGGTCTAGAAACAGATGCGGAGAACAGGAGGACATTCTTGACTCTCAGGACTCCTATTCTCTCCTTCCCTGCTTTTCCCACTCTTGCTTCCTTCCTTCCTCTTTTCCCCCATCCAGGCACCCCAGCCAGCCTGCCATCAGCTAGTTTCACAGCCATGCTCGAGCATGCAGATACAAAGACTAGGTTATTTTTTTTCCTCTGGGCAATTAGGCTACGGTGCAGAGCTAGAACCTGATACCCACCTCTGCTGTCAGATCCGCACCTCGACTCAAATTCCAACAAACAGAGCAGCACCACACTGTCACCTTGTGCTACAAATGGAAGGGGAAATCTCTTTGTCCTTATACACACCTCAGAGCAGCTGGTTTTTCTCTGCCCACGGCATGGGCCACATCCTGATAAGCACAAACAGCAAGATGCAGCTGCCTCTGGAGCTGCTCGAGCGAGACACACACAGGGAAGCACCTCAGCACTACCACACAAATTGGTAGTAAGACCTCACACAGACACACAGGCATCAGGCAGCTCCTCTGGTGCCCCCAGACAGCGGGGCAGACTGTACTTCCTCTAAACCAGAAGACCAATCTGACATGGAGAGGGTACAGACAACAAACACAGGAGGGGGTTATGCACTGTAGCTGAGGGTTCTGATCTATAGGTGCAAGCATGGGGTCACTGCTCTGGTACTTACAGGTGGGCTCCCCGCCTGGGTAGCCCAGATGGTTTCTGATGGCCTCCCATAAATCATAATCTTCAAAATTGAAGGCAAATTCATCAAAGTCTTCATGGCTGAGTGAGTTGCGAATACAGGTGCTTATCACTACCTCCGGGCTGCTGCCCCCTTCTGATTCCTTCGCTGGCTCCTCTTTCTCTTGAAGGGTTGTCATTTTGTCCTTGTGAAGGTCAGGGGTCAGGTGTCATGAGCGACACGCCTTCAGATGAGGAGCCAAGATAGCCAGGCTGATGTGTGGAAAGCAAGCTGCCCCCCGGGGGGGGCTTCACCAGAGCCCTGGGGCCAGCCCCGGTGCCTCGCTCCCCTGCTCACGGGGCATGAAGGTGCCGGCTGCGGCCGCCCCAAGGACTGATGAGGTTCCAGGAAGACTGGCTCCACCCAGGGATGCTTCTGTGGGGGGCTGCCCCACCAGCTCCTCCAGAGCAGGGTCCTTGCTTTTCCGTGGGGTCTCGTGCCAGATGCCCAGGGACGCAGCACCCGTGGCCCGGGGACAGCCAGGCTGCATGTGCAGCACTACTTCTCTCCCTCACTCCCCTCTGGTGTCTCCCTCCCTCTCCAGCCTGCAGAGCAACCTATTGAATTCTCCATGTCCTCAGGCCCGGAGCGTGCATTTCCATGACGTCTCTTCTCTTCTCTCTGTCCTCGTGCCATGCACAGGGGCAGTCCCCCTCTGAGGCGCTCCAGAGGAGGCAGCTGCCTCTGCCAGGAGAGCAGAGGAGAGGGGAGGCTCCTCACCTCAGGTTTTCTGCAATACCGGAGCTGGCAGCCTGTCACACAGAGGGCTGATCGCTGGGAAAGTGTGTCAGGAGAGGAGAGAGCTGGGTCTCAGGGAAATGCTGGGAACCCTGAACCAGAGAGGACAGGGGGGTGGGTGGAGGAGCAGGTATCCACGGGGTAGGTGGGAGCAGAGATGCTGAAAACTTAGGATCAGCGCTGTGGACAATGCAAAGCTGACAGAGATGAGACACTGTTGGAAAAGAAGGATCTGGGGAACAGGAAGGTGAGGACCAGGTCCTGTGGCAGTCTGAAGACCATGCCTGAGGTTGCTAGGGGAGAGCAAGAGAAGCACGAGACAAAGGGACACACGCACTGGTAATGCAGGTAGTGTGGTAAAGCCTCACTTTTCATGCCGTCCAAGTCAGCAGACGCCAGCATCTGGGCCTCGGCCTCGTCTGTGGGGACACGCTGGTACGCCGCACTCTCCAGGGTGGTCATGCTGCCGATGCACATCCTCTCCTTCAAGTCATAGGTAACCCGTTGTCCACTCGCCACCTGGCCCCAGGCCTTGCGCTTCTCCCACCCCCGTGACAGACGCTCTCGAGGCCCGGGGGGGCTGTAGGAACCAAAGAGACTGACAGTAGTAAGCAGGGTGAATGAGAATGGGCAGTGGCCCTCAGGGGTTGGGGTCCCATGGCCCAGCCCTGACCAGCAAGTCCCTGAGAAGGAGCAGGGTCAGGAGTCATATCCTGCAAAACCTGAAGGCTGCTCCTTCTCGTCCTCCTTTTCCCTACAACACAGTGGGATCAGTTTGTGCCCAGTGTCAGGGACCTACCCCTGAGTCGACGGCCTCATGGTCCCCTCCTGGGGCTTCCCAGCTTGCAGCTCGGCATGACAGCACAAGTTAGCTGGGAGGAAGGGTACTCCAGAGTGCAGCCCAGTGCCTCTAACCCTGCACTATGGGGATCCCAAGGACCCAGGGAGGTTGCAGGAGACCCATGGAATCATCGTCCCACAAGAGAGCTGCCCTCTTGCTCACAGATGCTCTCCCTCTGGGGCCCATGTCCCTTTTGACTCAGCAGGCAAGTTCAGGCTAAGCACCGCCACTGCCCCTGGGGACAGACTCTGAGCAGTGACCTTGAGCCGGGGAGAGCAGCAGGCAGCTTGGCACCGCTCACCTACCTGTGGAGAGAGGCGGGGCCCTTGTCCTGCAGCAGGTCCGCAAAGCGAGGCATGGGGGACAGGATGCCACACTCCTCCTCCACGTGGAACTGCGCCGCAGCCGGAGTGCTGCTGGACTCCTCCTCATCGCTGCCAACGGTGAACTGCAGAGACAACAGTCCTGACAGCAAGAGCTGGGCAGACAGCCTTCACCCCAATCCTTGGCACACAGATCCTCCCCAGAATGGGCCACAAAGGCTTTCCCCATGTGCCCCATACCTGGCACTGGTCATATTGAGCCCTCCACTGTACTATAAAACTTAAGGACAGACACATTGATCTTCCCCTATAGGTCTTACAGCCCCAAAAAGCTCATGCAATGACTTACCTGTCACTGTCCTTTGGTGGCCATGTCTGCTAGGTGAGGACAAAACACTCTTCCCACAGTATTGCACAGCTACAACTTCTTATCCCTGAGCAGCACACTTGCTGGCACCTTCCTACCACCTCCCCCCAGACTGCAAGCCCCATCTAGATAAGCATGCCCTGGCCTTGCCTTTGGTTTGCTTGGGGACTCCAGCTTAGGGGATGTGTCCTTCCCACGAGCTTCGGCCTCAGACTCTGCAGAGATTTCTTTCTCCTGGACCTCCTCTGCCTCAGATTCTCCTTCTTCCTCTTCTTCTTCTTCCTCTTCTTCCTCCTCTTCTCCTCCCTCCTCGTCCTCTTCCTGGATGGTGGGGGTGACCTCTGAGGGAGGTATTGAGGTTTTCTTCTTTTTCCTTCTCCTTTTTTTCCTTCTGCTGGCACGGGGTGGCCTCTTTTGGAACTTGAGGGCCGAAGGGAGGTGAGTGGAAAGGGGATGATGGATGTGGTGCGAGGTTTGGCGGTGGACTGAGAGAGAAAAAGAGAGTCAGGGGCAGGAAGAGGCTGGGAGGAACCTGCCAGGCGCCCCTCCAGGAAACAGCATGGTCTGAAGATCAAGGGCCAGGAAGGGCAAGGAGAGCCACCAGCCCGCAGGGACACAGCAAAGCTCTTTTAGTGATGTGGCAGGCTGTGTCCAGCCTGGGGTAGGTGGGGACACAGCCCCTGTGCAGTGCCAAACCACTCCAACACAGCTCCACTGCCCTGGACAAGGCAGCACTCCTCTCCCTGTGTTGCCAAAAGCCATTTGCAAGGCTGTGCAGAGCTGCAGTGACCTGCCACAGGCAACATCCCCTTCCTAAACAGGGGAAAATGTTTCTTGCATCCTCAAACAAGCATAATTTGGGCCATTTATAATCTTTCTAGAGACATTAGTTAGTGGTTAGGCTATGGCTTAGTGGTGGACTTGGAGTTACATTTACAGTTGGACTTGATGATCTTAAAGGTCTTTTCCATCCCAAATGATAGTGATTTCTTTTCTGCATAATGTTTCTTTGAGCTGAATAGATGCAGCTTATTTATCCCCCAAGCTTTGACAGAAAGTTCCTCCTACACAGCCAGAGGAAGAACAGTGCAGATGTAACCTAAGTCCACATCCCAGGTACTTTGACAGCATGTGTGTACCAGCCTCTGAAATTCAGTTTCAGTTAGGAGTCTGTCTTTTAAAAACCAGGGTAAAGAAACAGGGCAGAAGGACTTTTCTTTAAACTAATCTACAAAGAGAAATTCATACAGGCTTGACCTGGGTGTCATGGGAATTACAGAATGAGAAGAAATTAAGGGCATTTCTGAGCCTTCACTCCAAAACAAAGGCAACGCACCAGGCAGGGAACAGGGCAAGCTCAGCATCCCACTGTGAGAGAAAGAGAAGCCATTGCTGCCAGGGCTAGCTGGAGGCACAAAGCCTCCCATGGACAGTCTGCAGGATGCACAGGTCCTGGGGCTGCACCCGGAGCGGCCAAAATCAGGGGCACTAGCTGCTTGGCAAGGGGGTGTTGCTCGGCAGCTCTTCCTGAGGAATTGTTTCCAGTCTGTTTTGACTTGGTTCCTTCCCAGCTTTCCTGTAACATGGCAGCAAAATCTGTTTATAGTGAAAACTACCTTCAAAGGACATTTTCAATGTAGGCTGTAACCTTCTCCCTGGGAGAGCCAGGCAGGTTCATTGTTCTGCTGTCATGTTTCCTTTCCTTTGGTTTCTCAAGTCTTTTCTCCTGTGTTTCCCCCCTTGGGAACAGCAGGGATATTTCACACATCCCCCTGGTTCAGAAGAAGCAGCTTGTGGCAAGATTAGAGGAGATTTAGAATGGTCAGACGTCTGCAAATTGGAAAGAGTTTGGGCTCTTTATAAACACTTTTCTCTCAAAAGTGTTTTCTTCTTTGACCTAACTGGGTGTACCCTATTTCATTCACAAGATGTGGCAGAAAGACCCTCCTGTCTTGCTGCTGTACTTCCACAGCATGCCACAGATAGGTCAGGCACAAAGTTCTAATATAAGAAGCAAGGAAGACCCCAACTATACACAGGTTGCCTCTTCAACAGCACAAAGCTGCTGGTGAGGACACAGCCCATCTTTCCCTTCTGGCTTGTTCACTTCAGCCCAAGACAGAAACATTTATGTTTTGGATCAGAAGGAAACTGAAGCCTTGGGCTGCAGGGAAGGGCAGTGATGGTGTGTGATCTGGCACAGAAGAGGGGGGCACTGCTCTTCTCTTCACCCCTGCACTCAGCCCTCCTCGTGTCAACTGATCACATCTCCACAGAGGTGGTCTGGAGGTGGGAAAAACACACCTCTCCCAAACACAAAAGGATTCATACCTCTCTCTTCTTCCTCCTTGTCCTCCTGTGCATCCAGTCCCTGCCCTCCCTCCCTGCTCCCTTCCTTGCACTGCCTGCCTGTATGGAAAGTTACTGCCAAACTAGTGTCCCAGATGTTTGATTACATTTCTTGGTGAACTTGATACAAGAGATATGAAAAAGTAATTTGGATAGGGAGCCCAGAAGGAAGAGCCTACATATTAGGAATTCCTGGCTTCAACTAGAGCAGGAAACATTTCTAAGCCCAGAGAGCATTCACTTCTATGGGCTGGTATGTTATCTTTAAAAGTCTAACAACCTAACTAGATCTTCCAGCTTTATGAATACAAGCTGCATAAAACTTTTGATACCAGGGTTGATGTAGTCCTAGACAACAGAAATACATCAGGAGTTCAGAGGAAAACAAGATGGATTCTGACAAAAGAAAAATTATTCTCCTATTAATAAGGAAAAAAACCCCAACCCCAAACAGTACAAATCTCTAGTCAAATTTTCAAAAAGCTTCTGCCATGCACGCTCAAGCAGATCATCCATGTCCTCCAAGCCAACCCACACACCTGTGCACACAGGCAGAGCTTCTGAGCAGGTAGGTGCTACGGGCACAGGACAGGAATTCAACCCTCAGCAAAGCTATCAGCACCTTGCAGCCATGTGCACGAGTAACTGTGAGCCCAGATGGGAAGTGTTATTTGAATGGAGCCTCTGTAGAGAAATGACAGGCAAAAAACCAGCAGCTGAGGTGCACTACAGTAATAGACTTTTACCAGCAAGCTTTTATAACAGCCATTGGAAATGAGTGGCCAAGCAGAAAACAGCCTGGTGATGTACTTGGGACATTATGTTCCCAAGGTTGTACCTCATCAAAGCCAAGCTGGAAAAGCACTATGTGACTGTGGAGAGCCACAGACTGGGAAAATCTCCCAACCATTGCTACGTGTCTGCCACACAAACAGGCTGCTGGACGGGGGCCTCTTCCTGCCCTTCACTGCTGTTACTACGAAGTAACATAACCCACCTACACCAGGCAATAGCTTATGGTCACTCTTGCTGGTACATTCTCATTTAACACCTGAAGTGACTTTGGGCAGACCAGTTGCCTTCATCATGAAAAAGCAGACAGAGGAATAGATATGCTGCTCAGATGAATTCAGGAGAGATAACTACAGCACTTTAAAGTCACACTCCCTTTTTATTTTGCAGCTCCTTTCTTTGATCAGACAAGCCCAATGGATTCTTGAGTGCTATTTAGAAATACACGTCTGACTGGAGCCATCTGCTTTCAGACCGGGGAGGACAGCCTGGCTTCTCATCGTATTCGGATGTTTCTTTGCAGACACATGGAAGGAAAGTTGTTTTAAACTGGAAATTTCAACTTGGGGAAGTAGCTGCAGAGGTCTGAGGCTGGTCTAGGAGGTGAGCGAACACCCCAGGCTGAGCTACGCTGCTGGGTGGGCTGTGCAGTAGCTATGCCTACGGAGACAGAGAAAACAGGAACAGGCTGGAAACAGGCCGTGGGCACTGGTGCTAAACTGTGTGTACATAGCACCTTGGGAACGCTCTGGAGGAAGGAAGTGAATAGCAGGCTAATACAATCTGCAGTCCTGGCACAAGGCTGCAGAGCATGTGGGACTGAGTGAGGGCTGGTGGTGAGGGTGGAAGGGGGTACAATGTTTCAAAACCTACATACATTCAAAATCTCTCTCACTGTAGCTGCGACTTTGCTTCTCCAGATTGCTTGATGCTGACTTGCTTATCAGGTCCCCAAATCTCTCGATTGACAAAGTCTTATCCAAGTCCTCATCGTCCTCGGCACCAGGAGAGGCTTTCTCTGCGTCATCTCTGCCCTGCACAGAAACCGCCAGGTAAGAATCAAACACGGCAGACCCCTAAAGCCCTCTGGATCCTCCTGCCCTTCCAACAGTGCCGGCTTGCTAAAGAGAGGCAGGCTCCATACAACAGGTCTGGGGCATAATTTCTCACGTAGAGGCACAGCTCTGCTCAAAACCAAGTGCCAGAACAGACCATCAAGCTCCAAGGCACACTCTGCAGGGATACCTTAGTGGTCCTCCACACCTCTCTTGAGCGGCAGGTATCAAGCGAATATGCCAGTGCCTGTTTTTCCCATTAGAGGAAATGTGTAGCTTTTGTTTGGCTGGAATTTCCTCACATTTAACTGCTGCTCTCTGGTCTTCCCTTTGCCCAGTCTGCCATCTCTCTTATTCTTAGACTTCCTCTGTATTTCCCTTTGGGAAGAAGCATCCCTGCTCTGGTGAGCTGCCCTTGGGTCAGTGACCACCCTGTGCCTTCCCACCTCCCCTCCACACATCTAGGGACTCCCTGTTCCTCTTAGATGCCTTCTTCAGGCTGTTCTGCCCATTCTCCTCCTGTTTCAGGCAATGGGAACTTCTCTGCCTTTTGCTGGTGGAAGGGCCCTGACATGAGCATCACCAGGTGCCCCCTGGCCTTTCTTTCTTTCTTTCTTTCTTTCTTTCTTTCTTTCTTTCTTTCTCCCAAGCAGCTGCAGCTGGTAAAATTTTCCATCAATATAGCCGAAATGCCAGTGCGGAGCTGTTGTGGACTCCCGTGTTTCCATGGAAACAGGAGGAGGCCCAACTGTGACAAATCTGCTAAGCAGAAAGAGGGAGCAAGGCAGCTTTAGCCGAGAGATCCCTCTCCTCGCATCCCTGTTCTTAGCCGTGGCCTAGGAGCAGCTTTGTATCTGTGGGTGAGACTGCTTCTCCTCTCACCTTAGCACAGGTGTCCTAAGCCCAGTCTAAATGGGGATAGTCTATTTTCAAGCTGCTCAGCTCCTCCTGTCACTTGCGTACCCTACCCAATGGCATGTGAAGGCACAGGGACCCCACAGAGCAATCTCTGGCCTTTTGTGGGCCACAGTTTGCTGTCTGCGTGGAGAGGATACGGGCTCATGGGCAGCCTCGGGGCACGCTTCGTGCAGACCTGTCCCTGGCAAACGCAGGCTGTGTCTCCTATTGCAGCACGCTGCCAGGACACCAGTCCCGCTCTCAGCCGGCAGGAGCACGGTCCCCGGGGAAGAGACGGCCCCGCTGCTGCTGCTGGATTCCCACCTCACCTGCTGCAAGTCGATGAAGACATCTCCTACGGGAGGGGACTCTCCAGCTGCCATTTTGGTTCAGGACCTAAGGGCCTGGGCAAAATATCAACCCTTCTCTTTCACCGGCAGGCACCCAGCAAACCTGGAGAGTGGCATAACCTGTGGAGAGAGGGCAGGACAAGGGAATGTCGTGGGAGACTGCTGGCCACTGCCCTCAAGCCCCTGGCTCCTGATCCAGAGGTCACCTCACCAGCCCTTGGAGAACCTTCCTGGCATAACTCGGACAGGCCTGTCCCCAGCAGTGTGCAAGTGGCCCAGCCCACGCTGCTTTGGCCACCAGCCCCAGCTGGTCAGGGATAGACGGGATCCTGTCCTTCTCTGAAAGGTCAGAGGGGCCAATATGTATAGCTCCTGCATGGGCTGTGCAAAAGAAAGTAAAGCTTCCTGCTCAGCCACCTCTACAGCAACACACCAGTGCAAAGCTGGGGTGTGATTGACTACTGGGGAAAGAAAAAGTCAGAGAGATCAGGTGCTGGGAGTACATGCCAGGAGCAGGCAGCAGAGTGATCCTGTGGCACCTAGCTTTAACTGGACAGATCCCAAAAAAGGCCAGAAGGAACCACAGAGAGAGCTGTGCAGACCACAGAGATAGCACAAGGACAAACAGTTCACCATTCAAACACCACACACAAAACAACACGTTACAGGCAGAGACCAACCTTCAGGCTGCAGATCTGTGCCCTGTCAGCACTGGCAGGGCTAAAGGACACACAGGTCCCTGAGGACAGCACAAAGGAACAATCTGCTCAATATCCAGGAAGGCAAAGAGGTGCCACTCTTGACGAGTGGGATACACACTAACACTGACCTCTGGTCAAACCATCTACAGCAGCAGCAGCTTAAGCAGCATGGGCTGCACCCCAGGAAGAACTGGAGATGGTACAGAGACTGGCACTGGGAAAACACTGATCCCAAAATACTTATCTGAAACAGAGATGTAAGATGTATGTATATACAGAGTGATTTGGGCACAGGGAGAAGCAAAGTGTCCTCAGCTCACAGCACAAGTAAAGGGACATTCGTTAAAACTACAAGGGTAGAATACAAATTAATTCAAAATTGACAAAACATTTTTTTTCAGTGATGTCATCAAGGAACAAAACACTGCAAAGTCAGAGGATAGCTTGGCCACCTCTCTGGTAATGAACTGTATTTACAACAAAGAAAATTAAGAGAAGTTAAACTCATCTTTCAGAACAAGCTATTCTCCAGCTATGAAAGCTTTGGAGTATAGTAGTAATATAAGTAGTAATATAAGTATTATAGTCTGTGTCCTGGCTATCTGCTGAGGGGTTTCTTACTATCTCATCTGAAGTACCTAGCATGGGACATTGTTCAAGACAGGTGACTAAAACACTAAAGACTGTCTGAGGATGAAACCAGTAAAGCAACTTCATCATCCCTTCTATCTTTGAAGATCTCCAGAAGGTCTACAGTCTGCTTACTCTGCCTACATGAAGAGCTTATTCAAACCAAAAATCCCAGGGCCATCTGCAAGTTTTTGAGGAGCTAATCTGACCACTGATGAAGGATGCTCCTTTGCTCCACCTTCCTAATTATCAGGAACAAGGAAAACATAATGGAAGAAACCCCTGAAACATTGGACTCATCACTAATTTCATGCTAAGACCTCAACAGCTCAAGAGAAATAGGCTGACAAGACAGACATCTAAACAGCAAATGCAGTATCCAGGCCATCCTTTTAGTAGGACACATGATAGAGAAGAGGTTAATACATGTCTTTTTTTTTCCTTATTTTTTTGCATTAATTCAAGAAGAGGGTATAATTCCATGAAAACAAACAGCAGTACATTTGAAACCGAAGGCAAGGAACATTTCATTCCAGTGTGAAGAGCTGGCAGGGGAGCCTCACTTTGCAGGGCCATGGCATCACCACTGTTAAAGAAAGGATTGGACATTTTTAAGGAACAGAACATTCACAACTACAGAGTGACTGCAAAAACGTGCTGCAAGGACTCTAACTTAGGGAGTAAAAAGATAATGGGGCTTTGGACAGCAGCTCCTGTAGAGGCAGAATCCCTAAGACCTAGAAAAATGATAAAGGTGATATAACAAAAGAAATGCTAATGCTCAGCTTCACCTCTGTGCCACTAACATGCCTTGTGAGGCCTTTGAAGTAAACTAAAAGGTATCAGCAGGGCTGTGAAGCAATGTGCTTTGTTTCAGGTCAGCCTTAGGTATGTCTGAAGGAAGGCAGAGGCTCCAGGGGCATTTTGTGCTCTGGGAAGGAGGAAACCCACATCCTGGAGAACTACTGGGTGTGATATATTCTGCTGACACCAGCTTGCTAAGATGTTATACTGACTTTAAAACTACAGCCCGACTGCCTAAACGAAGTTAAAAGGGAAGGAAAATCCAGCACTCAGTCTTTCTTTACCCATTATAGCAGCGCATTCAGAATTATGCTGAAGCCATCACTCTAATGAGGCTGAACAGCTAAAAGCCAGACAGTTGTAGTAGCAGTAAGAGAGCCCTGGGGACTTGTTTTGAAATTTCAGAGGGACTGGGAGATACCCACAGGGTTTCCATCAATGCCCCACTCACCACCCTGTGAAAGCAGGATGCGATGTGCGGGCACCCGAAGCCGGCAAGACTTGGGGCCCAGCTGTTGGAAGGGTCTGACACTTTGGGGATGAGAGGTGTGTTCCCCCATTCTAACTTTACCAGCTCTCCTGTTTCTGAAGAATGAAGAGCCCACAGCCTGAAAGCACTGGTGCTCCCCTTCGGCACATTCACGGCTGGCCATGGCCACTAGAGGCCACTTGCCCCTTACTCTGTGCCACCTCTGGAGGAAGGTGGGATCCTGCCTGGCATTTCTACCACCCTCGACAGATGGAGTTCAGAGAAGAGCAAAATTTTGCCAGTGGGCCAGAGGGATTGATTTATAAGGAAAGGTTAGGAGCTAATTTTGTCTAGCACGATATGGGATGACTAAGATGGGGAGGGAACAAACCAGCAGTCTGGAAAGATCTCAAGGGTGTAAAACACAACTAAAGATTATTTTTTGTCAGGCAGCCCTTCATAAAGAGACTTAAGAATGGGTTAAAATTTAAAATAGAAACTTAAAAGGAGTATCAGGGAGAATTCTGCTAATAAGCACCATGCTGAAGTGCCCAGTCTGCTGGCATCACTGCCTAGGTTGCCTTAGGAAGAGCACAAGACAAAATGGGAAACTAAAAAAACAAACACCACCACAGAAAAGCAAATGACTGATACCTTCATCCTACTGTATCTCCTGGTTATGGGGAGTACATGATTCAGCATTCCCGCTAGAAGTAATTTCAGTAATAGAAGCGTCATGCCAGCAGGCCAGATTCAAAGGGAGGCCAGAAAAATCCACAGCCTGCCAACCTGTGTGCACTCACACATCCCGCTCTCTCCACAAGCACATCAGTAAGCAGAACTGGCTCACGTAAATCACTATACCTTGTAGGTATAGTGACCTGACCATCTAGGCTTAACGGATTCTGAAGGAAAGTAAGCAGGCATGGCCCTGCAATGCTGGCAGCTACAGCATCTCCCACATGTTGCTCACAGGGACTCCAGCAGGGCTCCCCCTCATCCCCAAAAGCTGCTTCACTGTGCCAGTGCTTCCCTGTTTTGCTGAGAAAAACACAATCTGGCACATCTTTGAGGGCCGAGGCAAGCAGTTCACACTGTCCCTTTGCAATAAAGATGAGTCGGTAATGCTACAGGCAGGCTGCCCCAGCTCCGTGGGCAAGGGGCTGTATGGAGACAGCCATCAGGTCCCACATCCATCTCCACTGCTCTTCCTTAATCCCTTGGCCGAGAATAATTTAGCTGTGGAGTGTCTAGACTAGGAGTGGATGTTAAGATAGGGATAAAGCCACAGGGGCAAAGCTGGTTTGAGGATAGGGGAGGAGAAGGGACTCGGGCTGATAGACACAGATGGGAAGAGCTCACAAAGGAGAAGGATTAGAGGCCTTGGAATATTTTCCTGGGAAGAAATACTGATGTGTGTGTCCATGGAGGAAAGGAGCAGGAGGGGTGCTGCTACATACATCAAAGCATTTGGATGCTACTGTGACACTCACAGCCTCAAAGCCAAACAAAACAGGAGTGGGCTGCGCAGCCCCTACCTCTCCTCTGTCATGGCCAAGGAACAAACACACATACCAGAATGAAAAGGCAACACATAAGACAGTAAACACACAAAGTTTTCCAGCATGAAGGTTTTAACCTGTGGATCTCTCTGCCACATGGCTATGTTGAAATTTGTATTATTACACAAGCACTTTAGAAGGCTTAAATATTTCAATGAATCCTATACTCCACTGAACTACCCTGGATGAACCATCACAGCCATTCACTCCTGAAGCACCGTCTGTTCCGTGACTCTCCCTCACAACAGGCCCTTCATAGGGTACCAGGCGGGATGGAGCCTGCACGGTCCACAGACACATAAACGAACACACGGAACAAAATTCACCCCAGAACGAAGTGCCAACACCAGACAGTAACAATAAGCCACCTCTCCACTGGACGTACGGACGGCTCTGACAGACACACGTACAGCCGGGGAAGGAAAGGGACACAGACAGACACTGGGGTCACTGCACCACGTCCGTGCCGTGCTTTGCAAGCCCGTACGGTGCGGAGCGCGGGACTGCTCCACGCCGCGCCGCATCCAGCCCCGAGCACCGCGCTGCGTGCCGTGCCGTGCCCCGTGCCATGCACCGCCCCGCACCGTGCCATGCCATGTACCATGCCATGTACCATGCCATGTACCATGCCCCGCACCGGCAGCCACCCGCACCGCGCCACGCACCGTACCGGAGCGCCCCGCAGACGGGCCGGGGCAGAGCAGCCAGGCGGAGCTGCTGCAGCCGGGGCAGCAGCCGGGGCAGCAGCGCAGGGACAACCGAACCCCCCACCCCCCTCCGGCCCGTACCTCGCACCGCCGGACCAGGAGAGCCGCCCGCCGCCGCCGCCGCGCCGCGCCCCAGCCCCG
>VZSE01003118.1:407940-463547 GCA_013398275.1 Promerops cafer | reverse complement strand
GTGGGACCGGCCGTGCCGGGCCGTGCCGAACCGGACCGGGCCGGGGCCGCCTCGGCCTCCCCGCTGCAGATGGCGGCGGCGGAGACGCTGGTGCGCGGCCTGGCACGGCTGCTGCAGGACACTGGTGAGTGGCGGCCGCCGCGGGCCTTGCTGGGCCGGGGCGTGTCCGTGCCCGTGCCCCCGGTGTGTGGACACTCACGGCCTGGCCCGTCCTTCCCCTTTCCTGCAGGGGACCTCGTCCTGGACGGCTCCAGCACGCTGACGCTGCTCACTTCCACCCTGCAGCACCTCACGCAGGTCTTCGAGCAGCACCTGGGCTCCCGCAACCAGAACCGGGGCTTCGTGGCGCTGCCCTCGCACCCCGCCGAGACAGCCGCCATCCTCCAGGCGCAGTTCCTCTTCGACGTCCTGCAGAAGACTCACTCTCTGAAGGTCCGTACATAGCGGGGCCGGGGGTGCTGCAGGGTCGGCCAGTGGAGGTGGCAGGCACAGCTTCAGAACAACCTCCTCTGGTGCCCATTGCCCCGTCTGATGTGCAGGCTCCGTGAGTCAGATGGCTCTCGCTGGGCTCTTGCGTGGAGTCGTCGCTCAGCACGATAGTCTATAGCTGCTTACCTAGGATCAGCCATGCAACTCAGCGGAAAGTTTCTCGGAGTTAAAAACGAGGGCAGCAGGACTTAATTATGTCCTGACCTTGGTAAGGTGTTCTCATTGTTGGGCAGATGATTATTTCCTGAAGGGCTTGAGCAATTCAGGCAGTAGCTGGCACCTGAGCACAGCTGAGTGCTCCCGGAGTGATGATTGATCTGCCCACAGCAGCAGAGCCGGGGAACTCGAGCAGAGGGGTCAGATGTTGTACACACTCTGGGCAGTGGTTCTGGTTGATCGCTTTCACAGCACGGGATATTTCTAGTAACGTATCCTCATTAATTTTAACAATAAAAGCTGCAGTAAAGAGGCTTTAATAAAGATAAAACTACAGATCAAGGAATTCTTCAGAGAGGTTTTTGAAAGGTGGCATGTGCTACGATGCTGCACATGATTCTACTCGGCACTGGGACACGCTGGGAGGGTAGTAGAGGTGAAAGGAGCCTGAAAGGGGAAGACATTAGCAGCTGATTTGGGTTCCACAGCAGGGCTCAAAAGGTGTTGTGGCTGAGCACTAAAATCTGTGGTGTCTTTAAAAACGTGTTTTCCGTGTGAGAGTGGAGGGGTATCAGAATGTTGTTGGGAGGGTTTTGTGACAGTTTAGTGAATGGGGACATTGGAGTGGGTCCCAGAGCCTGTGGAGAGACATGGGTCTCCTGGCAGGAGGAGGCACTGCAGGAGAATGTTGTGGGGAGTGCTCCTGTTCACTAGAAAATGTGCTCTCTCTGCAACAAGCCTGTAAAGAAGGGGAAGCTGCCCATTGATGTCTGGTAACTGGTTTATTTGGAGAAGCTAATAATTTATATCAACCTGACAGATTTTTAAGACAGTAGATAGAGAGGAGATGATCAAGACACACAAGAACGACATCTGAAATAAACTTTGCTAGAACTGATCATTAGAGCTTGCCAGTGCAAGCTTCCCTTACAAATGCTCTTGTTCAACATGCAGCATTAGTGCTGGCAGGCAGTGGGCAGTGATTCATTCCTGGCAGGGCTGTAGCTGTGGAAGCAGTAGTGGTGATGAGGCCTTGGGATGTCTGTTCTGCACCTGATGAGTCACTTTTGTGTGAATATATATGTAACTGGCAGAGATGGTCTTTCTGGTGGTGCTTTGCTGTCTGCAATGGAAGTGGTAACTACTTCATTACTCACTTTCAATAGCAGCCAGAAATACTGTTTATGCACTGTCCATAGAAAGCATAAGAAGGTGGTTTTAATAAGCTGCTTTATGGTCCATGAACACAGCCTAAGTGCCCTGTGCTGAAAGGGCCTGTGGCTATACTACAGAATACAAAGAGGAGGTTTGCAGGCACCTCAGTCTAACACTAACAGTGCCTTGGAGACCAACTCTGTTTTCCGTTGTATCTACTTGTGATTTGCCTTGTTTGGCCTCTTGTGGTGAAATGCACATGCACACCTCCCACCAGAGTGCTAGTTCTACTCAGTTGCTTGATAAACATACCTCCAGCAGTTAGTTTTGTGTTTAGTAGATTTGCTGGTTGTGGCTGACGAGGAATCCAGCTGTCAGACCTCCCATTGGTGCTGAAAGCGGTGTAGCCATGTGGGCAGGGGAGATGAAGAGGAGCTCCGTGGGCTGGCAGTCCAGACTTGCTAACATGCTATTCTCTGTGACCTCTGTTGTACTATGGATCCAGGGAGACAGTGCCACTGCCACCACTGGGAGAGAGCTTTAAAGGGATCACCCGAGCTGGAGGGACAGCCTGTTCAAGGTGCTGCAATTGGTGCATTAGGAAGGTGGTAATGCAGCACAAATCAAGCTTGACACGGGCCTTCTTTTCTCATTTCTCATTTCTCTAGCTCGTTCATGTTCCAAATTGTGTTTTGCAATCTGCTGTGAAGATCTTCCCTTTCAAGTCCCTCCGGCATCTGGAAGTAAGTATAGATGTCCAAGAGTGGTTTTGAGCCTTGCTGTTTGGGGTTTTTTGACTAGTTTTGTGGTTGCAGAATGCCTCTACTCCTAAAAACTGGTAGACTTTTGTTGCTTCCCTGGAAGTCTAAGACTAAACTCCTGCAACACTTGCTTGGGGTAAAACTTGGATCTGCTCCTCCACTGTAATATTTTGATGTGTGTTGTTGTTACTTTCTCATCACTGCTGCAGTTGAGGTCTGTCCCTCCACACTGCCTCCGGGGACTGCGATTTGTCTATTCTCAGCTGGAATCTCTAACCTGTTGCAAATGTATCAGTACACTGGAGGTGAGTGTCTCTACACAGCTCATGGGGTAAATTGCAAGAGAAAGGCTGTCTTGATCCTACAGCTCTTCACGCAGGGAAGATGTAGGAGACAGTGTTAGCCCTTTTATTCATTCGTTTTGTGTACGGCTTCATCTCCCTTCCCTGTTGTAGGGGTCCTACTCCTGTCTCAAGCAGTGTTGAAGCATTCCCTCCTTGCAAGCACATGTGCTCTGTAGTCTTCTCTTTAGCTTCTTGAGAATTTCTGGCTCTAGACAGCATTTGTGTCAGCTAGGTCTGACAACTCTGTGTATCTGGCTGTTTCCACATTCAAGGCCTGCAGCTGGTCAAGGTTTATTTCATTGTACCTCAGTAGCCTTTTTAGAGCTTATTGTCAGAGGAAATGCTGTGCCCCAGTGTCTTACCTGCACCGCTGCCCATCACGTTTCTGAGACATGAAGGCAAGCTCCAGCCATGGAGAACTGAGTAGCATGGGCTGTGCTGGCCATGGGCCTCTGGGCTTCTCTCTGGGACATAGAAGCAGACATCTGCTGGAGAACAGGGGCTGATGGTAAAGAGTGCTTTGAGAGCTTTTTTTATCTGTTAGGATACAAGTGTGTATCTTGCTTTTGCTTGAGGGAGGGCTGAAAAAGATTTTGTTAGCATGAATCTTTATGCTCAGTGTTCTGAGCCTAAGAAATCTAACAGATTAGGTTGACTATTGCCACTTCAGTGTATGAAACAAAAGCATCTCCCTTCTTTCTAAATATCTGGCCGTGGGATTCCCACCACCTCCAAATACTTGAATTAGGGACAAAAAAGTCACTGCCTCTCTAAGCAAGACAAGGTCTGTAAAGCTCAGTATGTCAGCCACCTTGTAGACTTCTCCTGCTTTTACTATAACAGCTACTACTCACCAAGGAATGGCTCCTCTCTTCCTCCTAGGAAATAATTTCAGCATGTGGTGGAGATCTGAGCTGTGCTCTCCCATGGCTGGAACTGCAGACTGTGAACTTCAGCTATAACTCAATCACTGCTTTGGATGACTCACTGGTGAGTGGGGCATCCTTCCTGCATGGCTGAGGAGAGGAGATGATCACAGCCAAGAGCTAGGCCCTCTGTTACTCATGCTGCTAGGTCTGGGTGGGAGGAAGCAGGCAGTGTTAATTTTGCTGGCCTCTCCCAGCAGGAGAGGCTTTTTGTGCTCTAACAGAGACAGTTGTAGGATCTGATCTAGTATCTTTTTGTTCCTCAGCAATTATTGAATGCTCTGAGGATCCTGGATTTGAGTCACAACAAGATCCAGGATTGCAAGCACTATTTAACGGTGAGTATTTTGGGTTGGCCAGCAGAGTTTCCTCCTGTGCAGAGGATACTGCTAAAGTTCTGTAATCGTTGACATCACGTTCCTGCTAGGTGAGGTATAATAAAAGAAATCACAAATGTAGTGTGGCTTAGAGCTAGTGCTTGCAGCTTGAAAATGGTTGTCCTGTATGTGCAGTCCAAGTGCCACTGAGGCAGAGAAGGCAGTGTTCCTCACCTCTGAGACAGAGAGTTAGCTCTAGTTGTCACTTGGCAGTCCAGCATGGCTGAGTGGTAAATGCCCTGATACACACAGGGTTCTTTGTGTGTACAGCCCCTCACAGGGTGGGCACTCCACTGTGGCCAAGACTGCTGTAATCTGTGCAGCAGGTGAGAATTATGTAGCCAGGCATGGGGCTGTAGAAGCTTACTGTTCAGTTTGTTCAAACTGCCAGTAGCATTTACTTCCTGCTCTCAGATACCAGTCAGTTACTCTAGAAAAGGGGTAATCCATCAAAATGGCACCTGTGTTTCTGGGGAATGGCAATGAAATCCATGCTTTGCTGGGCTAGATCTGCCTTTTTGAAGTAAAGCTGTGAAACAGCTTTTTGTAGAGTTGGTGGGGCTCACAAGGTATCATTCCCCATCATCTTTACAAAGGTAAGAAAGGGTTTATTTTGGTAGTTCACTCCTTTTGCTGAGGCAGGATGTCCAGTCCTTTCCTGTGCTCCATTGAAGTTGGTGAGGAAAGAGAAAGGTGCACCTGTCAAATTCTGTAAAGCAGTTACATATGCTGGGCGCCTCTAAACAAACCATTCCCAATGTGAACATCAAACTCTTCCTGCAGAAACAGTCTTAAGAAACTCACTTCTTGGTTGATGTTGTTGGGATGAAAAAAGTGGTAGAAGCTAGTGCCCTGTCATGAGTTCAGAGCCAGGCTTTGAGATAAGGTCCCAGCTGATCCAATGCTGCTCTTCTCTCTGAACAGACCCTTACAGAGCTAGAATACCTCAATCTGGCATACAACTTCCTGTCCAAGGTGCCAAACCTTGGCATCTTCAGCCGATCCAAGCTGGTGACACTGATCCTGCGCAACAATGAGCTCGACAGCATTAATGGTGAGCCCACAAGGGAGAAGCATTTCTGAGTTTGAAGCCTTCGTGTCGTCCTTGAGAACGAACAGAACTTGAAATCTTGGGCACAACTATTTTTACTAGGGTTCAGTTTTGGGGGAGGTTCCTAAGTTATGTCTTCCAGCATGCTGATGGCTTCTGGCTTTGTTCACAGGGGTAGAACAGCTTGTGAATCTGCAGCACCTGGATGTGGCCTATAACCTGCTGCTGGAACATGCCCAGCTGGCACCATTGTCCACTCTGCACTATTTAAAAAAAGTAAGCATAGAGCCTGATGGGTTGGTAGATTAGGGATTTCATGGTCAGGGTGTGCAAGATGGAGACTTTGTGGTAACCAGAGAGTTTGAAAAGAAGTTCAACTCTGGAGCATTTAATTTTATTGCAGAAAATGAATGGGGGAGCCTTAGACAGACACCTGTGTTTCAGCCTTCATTTTTAGTGACCCTTCCTCAAGCTAACCTTTTTTGATATATTCATCTGCACTTCCTTGTTCATCCTTTCTGATTTTAACACTGTAAAGTTCAGTAAAGATCCTCCCATAATCCTGTTTTGGATTTGTGTGTTCAGAGAAGTCTGAAGGAGCACAGCACTCACTGTAGTGCTTGTGAAAGATCATAGAATCAGAGTGTGGTTATGTTTGGTAGGGACTCCAAAGATCCAGTTCCAACCCTCCTGCCATGGACAGGGACACACCTCCCACTGGACCAGGTTGCTCAAAGCTGCATCCAGTCTGGCCTTGAGCACCTCCAGGGATGGGGCATCTACAGCTTCTCTGGGCCTGCAAAGGACTGTTCTTTCAACACTTCTCAGAGTCAGTACTGAAAAAGCTCATAATGATTCAGGTCATGAGTAGGAGGTACTTTAATCTCCTTCTCTATTTGCAGAACTAATTTCAGGAAGCATTGTAAAAGCCTAGTTCTCTCCTGGCTTGATAACTGTTCCACTGCAAGGATATTTCTTGAAGCAGAGAGAAAGACTGGAGCCTGCAGGCAGGATAGACTAGGGTAGAGAATATTGCTTCTAATAAAAACTTGTCTGTTTCCCTCACCCAGCTGCATTTGGAGGGAAACCCAATATGGTTCCATCAAAATCACCGATCTGCAGCCCTTGTCCATGTATCTCCCAGGGCAGCCTTCTCCAATGTGAGTATTAGCCACCTGCCCTCTGCCCATGCTGTTGAAGGCATAGGGTGTTCTAACACTCAGGGGTAAATGAGGGAAAAGAAATTTGAGGATTTATTCCAGCTGTGTAACAGTGGTGATTGTTTTGTTGTTGCTTTTTTTTTTTTTTTTTTTTTTTTTTTTTACCTGCAGTAGAGTAGTTTAACCTTAAATTTTTACCTGATGTGCTGGCCAGCACAAAGTTGAATACTGATTGCAGGTTTGCAACATCTCAGATTTTAATATGTCTTCACTGTCTACTTCTTCAGTTTTGCTCACTGATGGAACTTCACTCTGTTCCTGCTAGATAGTAACGATGTAGCTGAACTGTGCAAAGAAGGAACTCACACTCTTAGCCCACCTTACTTAAGTATGTACTACTTTGGCAGCCATGGCTACCTCTTTGTCTCCTTCACTCTGCTCTCAGTCAGGTGTCATTACTGTTCCCTTACACTCCAGTGTTTAGGTCAGTTCTTGGTAATCTGATTTCAACTAAAGAAGCCAGCAAAGCCAGTGTTCTGGAAATTTAGTAAAATAAACTTACTTGCTAAGGGTCAGAGGTGTTCCATAGCTGGTCTGCCCTTCATGTTAGTGGCAAATGGCTGGATTCATTGTCTTCAAACTGCATCTTGGAAAAAGCTTTCACTGAGCTCAAGTTACTGGAAGCTATGTGGGATCAGGCTAGAAGTAGGATACAGGCTTTGAGGTGAAAGTGAGTACCTTTCAAAACAATTTGAATTGTTGTAATCTATTGTACCTCTTCCGCAAAATGTCTTGGATACGTTTCTGGAAATTATGAAGTCTGTAAACAGGAAAACCACAATGCTCCTTCTGGCCTTATATGCTATTGGGTCAGGTAGCTACGACTAAAGGAGTGGTGGATAGGCAGGAACAGGGTTGTTTCTTTGCAGCTTTTTTGCCAGGGATCCCAACCCTAGGGTGGCCTGAAGGGAAGTAGGAGTCAGCAAAAGTAGTCCTGAGTATGTGCCAGCCAAATGGAATCTGACTGCAAATGGGTCTCTAATTACAGTTCTTCTTGGACGGGGAGCCACTCTCTTCCTCAGACGTCATGGTAAGTATAATAGTTAAAAACTGATCTTACTGACTTGGGGACTGGGAACTCTGACAGGTTTTTGCATTGTCGTGTGTCCTATTAAATCTTTGTGGGCTACCTTGACTTTGACACAGATCATTTTGTCTCAGTTCATGCTGATTCCTAATAATTGTTGGAACTGGCCGGTGTAATTTACTCTGGCTTATGTAGCCTTGCAGGACTTGGAGCCTTGCCTGTTTCCTCTTCAGGTACTGTATGGTACTTGACACTTGAACTACATGTCAGCAAAATAGTTATCAGTTTCCCATCTGCTATTTTTAAGAAAGGCAGAGACTGAGGTAAATCAAAGTGGTTGTGATAAACAATCCAATCAACCAGGCAGGATCTGTTGTCAGTGCTTTGACTGAGATGGTGAAAGCTTGGGGTGAGGAGCAGGAAAGCTGTCAGCCTGAGTTGTGGCTTGGTTACCTTGTCTGCCCTTTGCACTCAGCTGGCAATACTCTCTTCTTCTTGCTTTAGCACCTTCCAAGACTTGTGCAAAGTGTGTCCCAGTCCATCCACACTTCTACCTCAGAGAAGACTGCACTGGACCGCAGCGCACTGGAGAGCTCCTGTGCTGCAGACTTCAGCGACAGTCAGTCCCCGTCAGAGAATGTGGCCGTCAGGGTTTCTCGAAAGAAAAGCAAGGTCTGGGACTGACATAGCTTCAGCCACGTAGCTGGCACGTTGGGTGAAGGGGATGCCTTGACATGAAAGCCTCCTGCAGTGAGATGTTGTCTGGTACTGACTGCGTGGTTAGTGAGCCTCTACACTGCTGTGTGTTAGGAAAGGGCTTTAATATTAATCTTCATATACCCTGACAAGTGTTTCATGGTGTGTGTCTACACTGTAACAGCGATAAACCCTTCAACTTGGCAGAGCCCCTGATCAGGTGCTGTTTTCATCGTTCTACTTCCCCACAACTACTTTTATCCTGTTTTTTTTCCAGGGAAAAGTCAAAGTGCGCAGAGCAAGTATTTCAGAGCCAAGTGACACAGAACACGAGCCCCAGGCATTACCCCTCTCTGCTGGTGAGGCTTGTCATCTTCCTTAATAATGTAGCAGCTAAACTGCCCACAATAAGAGGAGTGCTCTGGCCTGGTGACTACTTTCATACTTCCCAAGTTTTCTCTCTGCAGGTCTGGTCCTAGAGCATCAGAAGGAGATGAAGCGCTTGGCCAGCTTCAGAGATCGCTTTGGTGCTGACTGGCTGCAGTACAAGAGACACCTGGAGGAGCATGACCAAGTACCCGCCATGTCCCGCAGCCGTTCTGCAGATGAGATCACAGGCAGACCTGCTGTAACGGACTTGCAGAGCGAGAGCTCTGACTTAGAGCAAGAAAGGCCCCAAGTATCCCAGGGAGAAGGATCCTCTCCTCCTTTGGATGACACTGCAAAGGAGGAAGAGCCTGAAGTACAGCTGGATGAGCCTATGGAAGGAGAACAGAGAGGAGAAGAGGAGGCAGATGAGCTAATGCTTGGAGAGGAAGAAGAAGAGAAGGTAGAAGGTAAACAGGTCCTTCCACAGCTATGTTTAAGGGCTTGGATGACAACAAAATAGATTAGTCAAACGTGATTTATCTCTGAAGCTGTATCATGATGCCCAGTATTGTGGGAATGATAAGGGCCTGGGTCCAGCAGGACTGAAGGCCTGCTGCATGTACTGACCTGTATTGTGTCTTGTTTGGCAGTGGACCTGTGCCAGCCAGTGCTGGTGAGCCAAATAGAAGGTGAAGGGGACCCAGAGCCAGACTGGATCTTCCTGCGAGTCACAGCTAAGCATGTAATTGAGGTGGAACTGAAGGCTGCCAGAGTCCTCCACAAGCTGGAGCTGAAATGCCTGAAGAATGTGGAGACCTCTGAGTTGACCTGGAAGAGGATGGTGAGTTACACTTCTCTGTGAGCCTTTGTCGTCTTACTCCCTGTGTATGGCAGCATTCTGGATTTGGGCTCCTGTCAAGAATCCTGCAGGTCTTTTCTTAGCTCCTGCAAAACCTGATTGAGCATCTCTTCAACCCAATGCACGTGTATCTAATGGCATCTGTATTGCTCAAACTACCTGCAGTAATGCTGCAGAAGCCAGCATCAAATCTGTTCTGAAGCTGGAATTTAAAGACAATAGCTGGACTTGTTCTGGTGTGGAGGAATGAGACACTTCTCAAGAGGAACTTAAATGAAATGGAGATCTTCCCATCCATTCCTCGCTGGGATATCACCCTGGGCTTTGAGGACTCTTTGTGGATTGCGTTGTTTCTAGAGCAGCACAGAGCTTAGTGTGATGTTTAAAAAGCTCCTGGCAACTCAGTGGGCAGTTCGCCATCTGCTCTAGGTGCACACTTCAGCATTACCAGCCCTATTTGGCTTTAGTGCTTCTTTAGAAAGGGAGTTTGGAAATCCCATTTTCCTTGTGGTAGGATTTTCACATTCAGTCTGTATACAGACATGTTCACAGGTTTCTCTAATTCTGTTTTTTGTAAAAGCTCCATCTAATTTTTAAACCCTTGTGCCTTTTTGAATGTTTGTGCCTTGATATTCTTCTGAAATACCTTCATGAAAAGCTGTTTTGTTTGAAATGCTTTGTTTTAGGCCTTGAGAGTTACTGTTGTAAGTTTCAAGCCCTCATGCAATTTTTCAAGCACTCAACGCAAGTCTTGTCAGCACTTATTAACTTTATATTTGTTTATTTATTTCTGCCCATTTTACCAGACTCCCAAATGCTGTCAGCTGTGGAGGGATGCTTAGGATGCACTAAATTAAGTGCTTGTATGGCCATGTTTCAGCTGTTTGCAAGCAAATGTAGTCTGTGAAAGCTTCTCCCTCATCCTAGAAAGGGTGTTTTCTGTCTCCTGCAGGACCTGGAGCGAGTTTTCCCTGTCCTCACGTTGCACTTCAGCTACATTCGCAAGGACCGGCAGAAGCGCAGATATGTGGTGCTTGACGACTGCCCGGAGCAGTGTCTGCAGGTGGGGGAGGCTTGGGGAGGGGGCAGTGGTACTGCAAGACACTGAATTCTTCCAGCCAGCATAGGGCTGCTGTTCTCAGAGAATGTGAGCAGCACTTGCTGCCCGTGTCTGGCTTGTTGGGATTTCTTCTTCTGCACAGATGACCTGTGGAGGGCATTGGAGCTTCTGTAGCATAAACGGTGCTCTCGAGGGGACAGTCTTGCAGTTTTCTCCCTCTTGGGATGAAAAGTTTGTAGTCAAGCTAGTGATCATTACTTGTGCATATGCAATGTAATGTTTTGTGGGTGCTGAGTGATGTGCTGGCCTGTGCTTGCTCCTCTGGACAGTGAATGTCAGTGCTATGTCCACACAGCTGCTGTAGGGACTCTGGTCTCTAATTCAATAATTTCTCTCAAGATATCATTTAAGTACATTTAAACAAGTTGTTAAGAGACAAGACACAAATAGATGGGACCTTTGAGATCAGAGTTCCAGAGGGAGCCTGTCAGTATGTAGCTATCAGGCACAGACCTGCAAAAGCAGGTTGTCTGGGTCTTCTGCAGTGAAGCTCCATGCCCTTGGCAAGTCTTGCACAGCTGGGAAATGTTCTTGCACCCCTTACGCTCTGAAATACTATAGTGAGGCATGTGAAAAGACTTGCTGGTGTCAGAAGTTTGATTTTATTAGGACAATCATAGCTACCTGATAGCATCTTTCTCCCTATGCTGCTGGTTTTAGTGTATCCTTGAAGTGTTGTCCCCAGCTGTTGAGGAGAATCGGCGAAATCAGGACCAAGAGAAGGGATCCATGAAGCTCCAGTGCCTGAAATGCAAGCAGGAGTTTTCACAGTCCCTGCCCCCCTGGCATCAAGGTTCCTATCCTTCAGAGCTTGGAGACTCCAAAATCCTGGAGACCCTAGTTGCCTCAGATCAAGGTAGGCTGTAGTGCCCAGAAGAAGGATGTTTGCTAATTAATGCCCGGGCAGACTTCCACGGTGGCAGCTGTGGTGCAGAGCATGGAATGTATAGGAGATGCGTTGGCTGTATTGGAATTTAAAACCTATTGTGGGATGCTTGGCCTAGTTGGACTGGGAAGAGCCTGCCTTGTTTCCTAGCAGGAATAAGCCACTGGTTTAAGGTTAAGCAAACAGCACTCCTGTTCTGGGTGGCCTGGGGGAGCACAGTGGTGCTGGAAACTGAAGTCTGGGAGAGGACTTAAAGGTCATGTAGTCAGTTCTGCCACAGAGATTTTTATTTGTTCTAAAGAGCTTTTGCTGACAGAAGCTTCCAGGGAATCTGCATCAATATTTCAGATAAAACTTTTGCTGTTAGACATTGGAAAAGAACCCTAATCTAAGTCTCCCTGTCTGTGATCTTAAGCTCACTCTTGCTGCCACTTTGGAGGAGCAATTTATTCCTTTCTTTGTGCTTGGGGGCCATTGTTCTCCCCCAGCAACTTTTCCTGGTTTCTGTCCTCTAGACTAAATAAGCTCAACTCTCCAGATAATTTACTTGTCAGTCATATCTCATACATTCAGTTTCTTGCTGGTCTTTGTACTTTTTCCCATTTGTCCACATTTTTCTTTGGCTGTTTAAAACTAGATGTGGTATTTCAGCTGAGATGTGGCTAGTCCTGAGTAGGCATCTTCTGATTGCTGTGTTTTTCGAAGCTCAGTTTATATTCTAAGTGGGGAGTGCCTTAGCTAAGAAGATGCTGTTTGACAAAGTATCCCGAGATTGAAGTACTGCAGTGAACACAGAAGTGCTGTCCTGGATGCAGCACTTTTCTCCACCCCACGATACTTTCTTCTCCCTGCCAGAGTAATGGGAATCCCATGATCCAGCTGGGAGTCTGTTCTGGTGTGGGTGAAGGGAGCAACAGGAATTGGGATGAGGACAGCTGGGGAAGGGACACAGCATGCTGGAGATGGAGGTGGCTAAGGAAGATTGGATTGACTGGTTGTGAGCTTGGGCTTCCGAGGTTATGTGAGCACTTGCAGATGTGAAGTGAAGGAAAGTCATGAGACAAAGCCCTGATACAGTTTCAGTTGCAACCACAGGACACTCTGGGCACCCTAAATCTGAGCAGAACTATTTCATGTGGCACTGATCCAGAATTTCTGGTTGATTTGTGAGGGGAGGTATGTAGGATATGCTTCTGAACAAGTTGCTCAACAAGCTGCTCAAGTCGGACTGTAACTATTCTTTACTTTGAAAAGGCAGGGTTGGTGGTTTGCAGAGGAGGTGGAGGGAAGTAAAATCTTGCTGGGGAGAGCTGTTCTGGCTTTTCTTTATACTTAACAAAATCTTTCACAGGTCCTGCAGCAGCTGGTGAGTCCATAGCCTGTCCCAGTTGTTCCAGTGACCATGTGGTCATTCTGCCTTCAGAGGAGTGCTCCAGCACACCTCTGCCACCTGGTGCTGACAGCACCAGTGAGGACCTGTCAGACTCTGTGCTGGAGGGAGGCAGCCAGCAGGAGGGCCCAGAGGAAACATCTGTCCTGGCCAGTGAGAGCAGGAATTTCTACATTGGTGGCGAGGACAGCTCGGAGATAGACACCAGCAACAGCACCAGGACCCCGGAGCTGAGCACTGAGCCTGATGGCACTCTTCATCCCACCTCCCATGGATCAGATGGCGGCTGTGGGAAGGAGCAGGGCGTGAAGAGCCAGGACTTGTCCCTCAGCCACACAGACACCAACGGGGGCAGCCTGATGGGAAGCTACCATTACAGTGTTTCTCGGGGGCCCACTCCTTCCCCGCTCTCTTTGAACTCTGAGTCCGAGGAAACATGGAATCTCAGTCCTTGTGAGTATGAGGAAGCTGTGCAGGGTTTAGGGGTGTTGACAGCTTGTTGCTGATTTTATCACTGGTGCTTGCAGGGTACACTTCCTCCTGTTTAATGGGGAAGGGGGACATCAAGTACAAGCAGCCATAAACGTATGGTTTTTATGAGCAGAGATTTTCATTCCCCTCTCTGTTAAATCGTCATGCCTGAAGGTAGGAAAAGTGAGTCAGCTCCTCATACCTATTATTGCTTAGACTGAGTAATAGGGTCTTGTTCTGGAAGCTGCATTGCTCAGTTATGGACACACTGGGTTCCCGTGGCATCCACGAGCTGCCAGCTGGAGCATTACCTTTGGAGAATAGTATGCACTATTTCTCTGTATTTATTCTTTGGCTTAAGTGCAGTGTGAGGCTGGTGTGCTAGCAGGAGGCTCTGGTTTGTGGATCTACAGTTGCTTGTGCTTTCCTCACTTTTTTTGTGAGCTTCAGATGACAAAACCTGTCCAAGAGATTGCACGCTGGCTGTGTGAGGACTGTCATGCAAGACAGGAGGTCCACAAATGATTTTTCTGAAGGACCTTGGACTTCTGATGTAGCAGACTGCCTTTCCCTGGGTATCAGCTCGTGATTTACAGAATAACAAGTTGGAAAGGAGCTGTGGAGGTTATCTGGTCTAGCCCAGCAAGTGACTCTACTGCAGCTGAGTGTAGTTCTGATTTGCAAACCTATTGGTTTCTTGATCTGTAGAGGTCTCCCCCCGTCCTTCAAGACTGCTGTGCCTCAGAAGAGGAGTGAGCGTAGAATCACAGTTTTAAGGTTGCCATGTTCGGTCTTGTACAGTTGAAGTATGGGAAATAAAGCAGTCTCTCTTCTGGGGTCAAATTGCAAGGTCCCAATTTAAAACTGAGTGTATGGAAAGTTCCTGCTGAGGAGCGGTTTAGTGTAGTGTTTCTGGTGGAAAACAGGCTCTGCTGGGAAGTGTAAACTCTTGGGCAGTACTGTGGCTGTTGTATAAATTTTTTGGTTATACAATTTCATGACAAACCTAATTATACTCTTTAGCAGTTTTACTGGTGTCTTCCTCAGGCCCCTTTAACCTTGCCACGGTCAAAGTCAGAGTTAAAAGTTGACCTGAGCTGACACCAGCTGAAATAAGAAATATCTTTCTGGCTTTGTGATAAAGAATTGCCCTCCTGCCAAATCCAGCAGCAAAGCAGTGTCCTTCTGTGACTAAACAGCCAAGCATAGTTTGAAACTGGCTTAGACCAAAGCTTTGTATATCTGAAAAACAAAGCAAGTGTTGGAGCAATGAATTCCTCTTTTATCTCCGCATGGAGACCTGTGGCCTGTAAAGCCCTGTGTTTGGCCCTTTGTCTTGTGGAGAGACTTGATGGAAGCAGGTGCGCAGCAGGGGTGACACTGCTGCCCTGGTGCCTGTGTGCATGCTTGGGCAGCCCCTGGTCAGTGGGCAGTGTGTCATTGCTGCCCTTTGCTCTCCTCAGCTGTAAACAGCGTCCTGAACGTGAGGGACTTCCGGTCAGTGGATCATCGCCTGAAGCTGTACCTGGACATGGAAGTTTTTGAGGAAAATGCTGAGGAGTTCCAGTGCTTCCTCAAGGTGAGCTCCCACAGCACCACTGTTACAACTCTTCTGCCATCCCTCTTGCCACCCTGCGAGTTCTGCACAGAAGTGGCATCTCAGAGACTGTGGGGTGTGAAAGGAACTGAAGTGTCTTTGAGTCTGGCCTTTCTGTGGATGAGCTGTCAAGGGGCAGGCCAAAGCTGTGACCCACCCCCTGTGTGCTCTAGGTGGTCATGGTGAAGTTTGGCCGGCAAGGAGAGTTCCTCTCAATCCTGGTTGCTTCTGATCTCAAGATTTATGTGCTGGAAGTCACTGGAGCTATCAGGTGAGGACCCTGCAGCAAGTCAGTGAGTGCTGGGTAGTGCCAGCCTGTGCTAGCCTCGCTGCCCTTACCCTGGAGGGGTGGTGACATGCACAGGCTCTTCTGGCAAACCCCCTGCTGCAGTCTGACGTGGGAGAGGAGATGGGGCAGCCTGCTGCAGCTGAGGGCTGTGCTCTGTGATTAGGGGACAACCTGCAGACTGGCTGAAGAAGAATGACTCTCACTACCTGTCTGATATTTCTCATCTGGAAGTGGGACTCTGCCACCAGACCTTGCGAATGGAGTTTGAGAACCCAAAAGCTTCCTACAATCTGCTGATCCGGAACCAAAGCTGCTGTGACCAGTTCCTGCAGACACTGACAGGTAAGAGTAGAGCTGTAAGGGGGTGAGGGAGAGAATTTGAAAGATTTGTTCTTGGGGAACTATCAGGACAGCTACTGTTGGATATATGTTGGAAATAAACTTCTTGACAGGTCAGGAAAAAGCTGGGAGAGAATTTCACTGGCATCGTAACTCACAACACCTCTCTGAACAGTAGAGAAGTGTCCTGAACTGTTACGCACTGCCCTTGGGTTCGCAATAAAGGACACTTGCCTTCTCCCCCTCTTTAGATCTCATGCAAGAACTGCCTGCTAAGCACAGGAGTAAGGTGAAGGAAATCCCCACTGTGGAAATGAATCCCCAACATTGGCTATGGTAAGAGCCTGAGAGGTTGGGATTTCAGGTAGAAAGGGATGTCTGCTTGTCCAGCAAACCCTGGGAAGCATGGCGCTGGAAACAGGGTAGCACAGGAGGAGGCAGTACTGGAGTTGCAGCCAGGCCTGTGTTACTGGTTTAAGGCTGTCTCGAGTGCCTACTGCACAGAGGGTGAACAGGCAAAGGGGTGTCATGGGCTGAGGCAGGCAGTGTCATGGACTGAGCCAGGCGGGGCAACTTCAGCTCTTCTGGAGGAGCCAGGGCATAATGGAGGGAGAAAAAGTGGGAGGCATAGGGCAGCCTTCTTACTTGCAAGAAGTATTTGGCTCCTGGCTGGCAAGGTGGTAGTCAGAGGACCAGGAGAGGGAGGACTTTGCATTATCTGGAAGAGATATGGGTCCTTCCCTTCCCCAAGAGGACTGGGAACAGTAGCTGGTTCACAGCAAACCTAGACTGGAAATAGAGTGCTTCCTTATCAGCCCACTGTTGTATCCCCCCCAGGCCTCTGCTGGACTCCAAGACCACAGATTCTGCAGCTGCAGGTGACACTTGTTTCTTCTACCTGCTGGCCTACCTGATCCAAGGTACAGGAGATCTCAGTAGCCAGATGTCCCATACATTGTGCTGTCTGCTTACATGCTTGTGATTTTAGTGTACAGTCTGGGGGAAAAGAGCTGCACCCTTTGTCCAGCAGTGAAATGGGGAGGGGGCATGGGTGAGGGCTCTTTTCTAGTGTTGGATTGTGTAGAATAGCAGCATACTTCTGTACATCCAGCAAATCTCCCAGTCCTTTTCTACGTGGAAGTCCAGGCTCTAGGGAGCAGCTGGTCTTGCACACCAGTTTTGGTGACAGCTTGAGAAGCTAGAGATTATCTGAGGGCTGGATCATTGCCCCGATCTGAAGGAAAGATGAGGAGTCATAAAAACAGATGGTTTGTGTGAGTTCCTGAAAGGCTCCTTCATTTGGGAAAACAACCTGAGATGGTAGTACAGGAGGAGCCTGCTGGAGCCCCTCAAGTTTTGTTCCTGACCTTGCTGAGGGACAAATGTGTTAAACTTGGGGTTTGAGTCTTCAGTAAACAATTCCAGTGTCATCATAGCTTGGAAAAAAGCAACCTAGCTCTTAATCACATTCTGACCAATTTGCTAAGCTTTTGCACCCCTGGTCACCATTGACCATTGGGGAGGTATGGGAGAGTGAGGATCAGAAGGAATCTGTGGGAAATATGTTTATTGGTATCCTCAAGCTGAACAAATAGTATGTGGGAGGGAGAACTTACAGTGCATTTTTCTTACTCTACAGTTTCTCCTCTTTTAGAGTATGGTGCCCAAAGCTGGACACAGTTCCAGCTGAGATCTCATTACCAAGTAGACAGGATTAATTAAACATCCCCTTTCTGATAGTCCTACTAATTCCCAAGAGTGAGATGTGATGAGAAAAGCAACATACTGCTGCATCAGCTTGTGATCCCCTGTGACTTCAGCCAGTTTTGCTAATGGTTCCCTATTACTGTGCATCTAACTTATTCCCAAGTTCTAGTGCTTTTAATTTGCGTCCACTGAAATAGCTGGATTATATTTATGTTTCCTAAAGTTTATCAAAAGTACTTTCCTTCCTGTCATATTTATGATGCATCCCAGCTTGGTATTAAACTTTATGGGTGTGCTCCCTCTTCCACCCATCAGATATCTGCAGCCAGACAAATTCAAGCCAAAAAAGGCAGGCTTTGAGCTGCAGCTGTCAAATTTTAACTAAGGAGTAGTAAAATGTTGTATAAGAGGTCAAACGATTCAAGTGACTTTTCCTGCCTCACTTGAGGGCGTGAGGTGGACAAGCCTTGCTGGGCAGTGGTCTTTCATATGTATGCTCCTGCAACAAGCTTGGATAAGCTGGTCAAGCCCAGCCACATTTCAGTACCCTTGTCCCCTCTTCAGTCAGGAAGCTGGATAAAGTCGTTCACCCAAGTTACTGCTGCTGTAAAGGATTTCCCTAGGGAAGGAATGGAGAGCAAAGCTGGTTCTGTGGTGACTCAGGCTCTCAGCAAAGCCTTTCTTACTCCCTCATATCCTTTTAGGGGCATCTGCTTTCCCTGTGACCCTGCTGAGTACCCGAAGCATGCTATTTCTGCTGGAGGAGAATCACCAGTGGCAGGTGCAGCCCTCCTTGGATGAAGACCATGAGGCAGAAACGCCTCCTAGGAGCAACATCCAGTTGAAGGAGAAGCAGCCAATCACCAGTATTAGCAATATCGTAACCTATCGCCTCTGTCCTTGTGACATCAAGCTGATGCTTTACGATGAGGTAACCGGGAGGTGGTCATGGGGTCAAGATGCTGGGGGCTGACTGTGCTCAGATCCTGTTCCTGCAAGAGTGGTTTTGGGCTATCATCTCCCGTCCTAACCTAGGGCCTTGTACCACAGAGCCAGGGGAGCACAGTGGAAAGTCATGCAAGGGACACTCGACTGCAGCAGAGAGGGAGGAGGAGGTCACAGAGGATTTAGGAGGAGTTGGCAGCTGTGCTGGGGGATGGTGGCTCAGGGCTGATCGGTGCCTGTCAGGCCAGTCTGCTCATTTGCCTCCCTCCCTTTCCTCCCTGCCAGGTACTGAAGCTGGAGAGCACTTGGCACATCCGGACAGAGTGCCCTGAGCTCCTGGTAGAGCTGGTGGAGTGGATCCGTGGGCCCTGGGAGGAGATGTTCTCAATCGAGCTCCGGAAGGCTGTGTATGAGGCACTGGATTGAGCCTGGTGGCTGGAGCAGGCGGGACTTGGAGTCAAGTGCTGCTGTGCCAGCAATGGTGCACAAGTGTCTCCCGCTCCCATCTGACCTTGCTGTTCTGTGGCCTCTGCTTTCCACTCTACTCTGGCCCCTGGTCCTTTCTGGTGAGTAAGAGGGGAGCACATGATGGTTCAGACTGCACAGTCATTTAATTGCACTGGACTGGCTGCCAAAGGAGAAGGTGGAGAGTGTTCCTTGGAATAGTGCGTAAGCTACCAAAGGCACTCAGGTGCCATTCCTGGCAGATGCATTTGCTGCCTTCTTAGCTGTTTCAGTACAGCTATCATTATATGCTGATGATAGTTTTTTCTCTTCCTCCTTCTTGTCCATGGTTTCCCTTAAGCTACCTGCTTCAAACAGGAGTCTGATTGCACAAGGGATGAAGCATGTTGTACACAACCCCACAAAGAGCCCTTACCTCTCTGCCCAGTGGGGCAGGGCTCAGTCTGCTGCTGTAGTCTTTCACTGTCACTGGGAGGAAGGAGCCTCGAGGTTCTCAGCACAGAAATGTGCTCTGCTTAGGGATCAGGACCTTGATGGGTGCCAGCAGGTATAAACGAGGCTTAGGCTTTTTCTGAGCAGTCCAAAAGCAAGAGTCTATTTTAACATGAGTTTTACTATTTTCTATTGTAATAAAAGCTTATATTTATTGAATTGTCATGTTTTCTTTGTTTCATTCTTTTACACTGCTGTAATGTCTTTCTAAGGGCTTCCATACTAGCTTTGTTGCTGCCTCAAGGGTCCCCTAACATCTCACCGGTTCAGGCCATTCTCCCCTTCCTGTTCAGGGTGGGTGCGAATGGGCTGCTAGGCTAATCTTCTCCATCTTCCTGGCTTCCAAGCAGCAACAAAGGAACAAGGTTTATACAGGATTAGACTGGCACCAGGTACAGGTTGTGGTGTTCTCTGATAGTTGCCCTCAGGTGGGAATCCTGTGGCCTTCCAGCCCCAGCACGCTGCTTACTGGCTGCACAGGCCCTGAGAGGCTTGCCTCTCTCAGGAGCTGTTGTTGATGTGGCTGTGGAGGTGGGAGTGCCTGCCTCTAGGCTCTTCCTCATATGAGGCTTTACCTTGTCTCAACCTCTCCTGCAGAGTTAAATGCAGCTCAAAAAATGCTGCTGCCTGGCCAGGGCTTTGCTATGTTATAGTCTCTTCCCCTGTCCAGTGAAGAGGAAAGATAGATACTGTGTGTGGTGTTTTGATGCACTTGAAGCTCCCTGTGGGGGTGGGCAGAAATGGACCATTAAGTGCTGATGGGTGGGATCTGATACCCTAAGTAGGGACCTTTACTGATGGTAGCTTTTTCCAGAACAGCATCTCTGTTTTCCCATTAATGTTCAGTCCACAGCTTCAGGGCAAGTTTTCTGACTGTTCAATCCTTAGTGACAAATCTGTATTTTATGTCAATGTGATCTTGATTTTTATAAAGATATGCATTTGACATTCAGTGACCTGATGCCTGTTTTCTTTGGATATTGAATATGGCAGCTATTCACAGTAGTCTCTATGACATTTAAACTTTCCACATGCCCAAAGTTGGTGTCTGTTGCTTCAGTTTCTGTCATTGAGAAAACAGCAGAGCCTTGGCCCCTCTGCATCCTGCTGCTTCCCTGAAAAGTTGCAATAAAGTTTCCCTTCCTGCTCAAACCCATCTATGCCGTCCTTACAGCCTTAGGAGAGCAGGAAATTCAGTTTCCATCCTGGGTATGAAGGCCTCTCTTTCTTGGAGTCACGGTACTATTGGATGTTCCTCTGTCACTTCCAGAGGCAGTTGAGTTGCTGAAGGCCCACAGTGGCCGATATTTTTATCTAGCCTTCTATAGATCTGATTGACAAAATCTGTACTGTCTGGAGGCAGATGTCACAATTCATCCCACTTTCTCCCCTCTTCCTCAATCGGCATATGGCTGCTGCTCTCTGTTCCTTTGGGGATCTCAGATCTTAAGTGGGAGTGAGCTCAGTCCCCAGCTTTGTCTGGGGGAAGGACTCTCAGAGAGCTGAGCCAGTAAACACCAGTAGGGGTTTATGTCTTCATCTTGCCATTTAAGGAGCTTGTGTAAGTTCTGCCTTCATCTTCTATAGTTGTGTTTTTCACGAAGGGCAAGAGTCAAATTTGGAGTTACTGGACCAGCTTGCTGATGTCTTTTCTGCTCAAGCTGATTCCCTGAGAAAACTCATACCTGGAACTTACTTTTCTGATCCTAGCCAAGCTGCACCTTTGCTACTCCAGTATCTGGGTATGTCTTGAGTGTGGACTGCCAGAACCAAAGGTTTTGGTTGTACGCCTGTCCACAGCTCCTGTCAAGCTCTTCCCACTTTTTATTTCAGAGGTGACTACTCATTTGCTTCTCTTCTTTGCCACGTCTGTGCTGGTCTGTGCTCCCAGCTCAGCACCAGCCTCCTGGTCTCGTTACCAGCTCCTTGCTTTTCTGCATTCCTTTGGCTGCTGCGCTGACGGGAAAGCTCACGTGCACTGCCGCAACCTATCTCCTGCCTCTTCATGAAACACTTGCTTTGTTTTCGCTTAGCATTTTCTCCTGGTTTTTACAGATTAACCCCTTTTTGTTACTCCATGATCACAAATGCTTTGCTGTAGGGCCTCTTGCACCTGGTGCAGTGATAACATTAACTGGTCTCCTTGCATCAGCTGGGTGTGTGCAAGGGCTCCTCTGACACACTCCACCATCCAGCACTGCAGGCATCCCACTGATGGCTGTGTGGGAACTGGGGCTGTATAGGACAGCTGGGGTTTGCAGAACGGTGGAATATGTATTGAGCTAGCTGCAGGTATCTTCTGCCTGTCTCAGTTTTGATTATACTGTCCCCCAGCTGTGCTCTTAAACAATCTGGATTTTGCCCCTTCTCCTTTTCTGGGTGCACTGGGCTCCAGCACTCAGCTGCTAGCACAGAGCAAGGCTGGTCTGAACCTCTGTTTCCCTGCCTGTGCTTGCCTGTAGCAGTCTCTTCTCAAGGTGTATGTGGCTGAAAGGATTCCCAGGCTGGGGTGGCCATAGGGCTCTAGTGACAGGCTGCAGGCAGCCGTGGGCTCAGGCAGGCCATTGCCATAAGCCTGAAGCTACCACCACTCTTCCATGGGCACATACCAGCCCTGCTTTCCTCTGCTGTTATCAATGAAAATGATGCCTTCAGTCATGGGTTTGACTATTTCAGTGCTTCCTGCTGCATCTCTCTGCCCTCTAAAGCAGTACTGCCTTGAGCATACATAGCTTGTGGGTTAACTGTCAGCCCCCTTAGCACTGTGTCGAACTAGCGAAGCCTGGTCACTGGAGTCACTGGTCATTTACTTCTAGCAGAATATCCCTGCTGGCCTCATCTCCAGGGGACATGAGATGTAGGAGCAAAGGGCACATGTTCCTCATGGGTCATGGACCTGTCTGGCCAGCTTCATCCCTCCAAGGTGCCAGTGATCCTTACCCAGCACACAGAGCAGTGTCCAGGGCCTGTGTAAAGCCCTTCCCTGTGGGCTGCCCTCCAGTTTGGCAGGCAGGGGAAGAGCAGCCAACACAGGCTGGGCTCAAGGGCCATGCGTGGTGCTGGCAGAAGTCAGCACCCAGGAACTGTGAAGGACACCGTAGCATGAGAGAGGTGAGCAGGGGCTGTGCTGTGAACCCCCACTGCCCCCACTGTGCTGCATAATCAAGGGGGGGGATTAAAGGGAAGGAAACTTAATTTTAAAGCCATCTCAGCCTTTGCTCAGCCTGTGATGGAGGGCGTGGTCTTGCCCTTTGTGCTCTTGCAACGGTATGTGCCTTTGCCTGTTATCAGAAGAAGGGTATTAAGCTAGTTATGGAGCTATCCTGTATCAGGACCAACAGTCCCTAATAGAGTTGTCTGCTCCCTGTCCCAGTGCCAGACAAGTTGTTTAATCTGGGAAGAGCTTGTTTGCTGCCAGAGATGTGTGCTGCCTACCTGCAGTGCTGCCTGCTCGGCCCTGCTTGGAGAGGGTGGAGCTGGATTCCTCACCCTGCTGCCAAGCACCAGCCAGGCATTGTCCATGTCACCCCACAGTAAACACACCCAGGGTGCCCAGCCCCACCATCTGCCTTACTACCACTGTCCCTGGAAGCAGAGGCAGTCATAGCAGGGCCCAGCCCATCCTGCTGTATTGATCAGAGCAGCAACTGAGGCTCCTATTGAGATCCAGACTGGGCTCTGCACCCTGTATCTGGTGGCCAAGGCAGGGGCTGACACTGGCATCTCAGAGGGTGCCTCTCTTGCAGCACTCTGCCTGAACAGGGAGGAAGGAGTGCTTGTACAAGCTCTTGCCATGTCCCTCCTGAGCTGCAGCACTTGTCCAAGAAGTGGATGTTCTTCTTACCCCTCTGCTTAGACTCCCCTTCAGCCACTCTCTCTTTTACCAGCTCCCCTTGCTTTTGCTGGGCTATGCAGCTGCCTTTCCGTGGCTCTGCCCCACAGACTCAGTGGTTTGGGGCTGATCCTGGTTTTTGTGGTTGGTGACAGTGCCCCTGTTTCCTCTGCAAAGCTGATCTTTGAGCCAGACCCCACAAGCCTGCTGGTCTGTACATCCTTCCTGTCCACTATGCTCTGTCAGCCTCAGCTGATGTGGAAAGGGATGAGGGTGGGCAACACCCTTTGTCCACTGTTTTCCTTTCCCGGATGATGTGGGTTTTCCCTCTGCCCCAAGCTGAAAGGATGATGCCTCTGCAGGCATTTGGATTTTGCAAGCTTAAGAAAAGGGTAACGTGCAGGAACACCCAGGGCAACATTACAGGGGAAGCTGGAGGGCTCTGATGCCAATGGCCAGATGCTGACAAGCACAGTACTGCCTGTCCATGGGGTATGTGACATCAGCCCCACGCCTGGCCTTCCAAGGCAATCCCTGCCCTGCAGCTCAGGCATGGGCTGAGCTGTGCAAAAATGCTGCAGCAGTGGTGCCTGACCCCAGCCCAACAAGCACCTTCATTCTGGGCACAAGGGCTCCAGCTTGCAGTGCCTCAGAGGTCACACACCTGAGTTTAAAGTGAGGCTGGTGAAACAGGGGCTTGTTCTTAATGCACTGAGTACCAGAGTCAAAGGGTCACATAGGTCCCTTACCCCTGGCAAACTGCTTGGCTGCCTGGGTTGAAGCCAGGCTGGAGGAAAGCTTTCCAGGCTGGAAACACTGGAAAACAAGTGCTTACTGTGGGGAAAGCTACAAGTCGCTTTAACTGCCAGGCAAGAGCAGGAGGTTGAACATGTGCTGCTTGACCTCCCCAGCATGCTGGAATGCTGTCCTCATTCTGATAGCCCACTGCCCTGTTCCCACCTCTCCATGCTGCTCTGCAGGTGCAACCTCCCTGCAGCTTGGAGTTTCATTTCTGGAGCTGAAAGCTTCCCTACATTCTTCCAAAAGCTTGAGTTTCTGTGCTCGGCTTGCTGTCTCCTTGCATCCACCTCTTCCTGTTTCTCCTGGCCTGGAGATTGTGACCAGAGTGTCTGTGCTGAATCTGGAATGCACTTTTCCCTTACAGAAATGTTAATGCCACAGTTACATGCATGAGAATGGGATTCAGTGGAAACTATTTCTTCATGTCCTGGTCAAATTCTCCTCCATTTGCTGCAGCTCTCCCTCCATAGAGCTTAATGTGTCACCTGGGACTGACCCATCCATGAGCTGGGGAGAAGGAAAGAGCGAGCGAGAGCCCTTTTCCCCAGCCTGTTGTGCACACACCTGCATCTCTGTCAGGGTACAGAACACTGCTCTGGGGGGGTCCAGTTGCCCTCCCATGTAAGAGCACTAAGCCTGTGTCCAGGCTCTGTGGGTGCTGGTACCATGCCATGGTGGCATTGCTGGTTGAGGGAAGCAGAAGGGCTGCTGCAGAATAACCAAAACCCCGCACTGGATATGATGGCCACAGTCCCCATAGCTCTCTTTGCCCCAGCCTCATGGCCTTAGCCCTCCCCCAGCTAGCCCCAGTGCTGCACCAGAGTGCCAGTTCATAGAAACCCTTCTGCAGAAGGAGCACGTGTTTCAGTAAGGAGAAGCAGTGCTTCCCGAGCTTACGCAGACACCAGCTTCGGCATGACTATTCGGGTTGTGCAAGACTGCTCAGCATCCTTCCTCCTCCCCACACAACGGGGCCCAGGACGTCAAGGGTGTGGTTGGCCCAGTGCAGAGACTCAGCCCCCAAAAAATTCCCACAGAGCCAATTTTAGCAGTGCAGAAAGTGAGTGGCCAGGGTCCTTGGCTGAAAGGACAGGGCACATCTCCAGGGTGGTGACTCAGAGCCGCTGCTGCTATTGTGCTGGCCTTGGCGGTGCAGTAGGTGACTCTAAGGGCACATCTCGAGGTGCTGCATGCTCAGCCCGGTCCTGCTGCAGGAACTTGGCCTGGGACACGAGAAGCAGCACGGGCTGCAAAAGGCTTGAGGCACATTACCACCACACAGGCACGTCTTGTTCTGCGTTCCCACCATGTGTGAGGCCACCTCTCCTCTGCCACCAGATCTCTCCTTTCTTCCATCCTCGCTCTCCAATGGGCGGGGAAGAACGCTGTAAGGAACAGGGGATTATTGTGCAGAAGACTCTCAGGCCGGAGCGGGGGCTGCCCTCCTCTAACCCTGCGGCCGGACTGACCCCTGAGCACCCCGCGGGCTGAGCCGCACCCGCGGTTCGGAGCGTCCCGCCACAGCGAGCAGGGAGCCTCCGCTTCGCTCCGCGGGAGCGGCCTCCCGGGAGCCAACGGCTGCGCGGGGGCGCGGGGCGGAGAGACAGGGCCGGTCAGCGCGGGCCGGATGGAGCTGCTGGGGCGGGAGTCGCCTCTGGGAGAGTTTCGGCCGGCCCCGGCCCCGGCCCCGGCCCCTCAAGGATCGTCCGGCTCGTAAAGGGAACGCGGACTGGGAGCCCAGAAAACATTTTCCCCCTTCNGCTGCTGGAGGCAGCGGGGCAGTGGGGCAGGGGGAGGCAGGTGGGCAGGGGACGCTACCCCGGGCGGCGGGAGCCCTAGGCGTGGGCTGGGGCCGCGGGCGGGGGGGATCGGGGGGCCGGGGGTCTCGGACAGGCGGGGGCAGCTGGGCTGGAGGCCCTCGGGGCGCTGGAGTCGGTGGGACCGGGGACCCTGAGAAGGCTGGGGTTGATGGCTGGGTCCCCGGTGTGGCAGGGGTCGGTGGGACAGCGGTCCCCGGATGGGCAGGGGCCGGTGAGCCCCATGGTGGGATGCCTGCTGCTCTGCCCCTGGGCAGGGGAAACCGGAGGTCTCAAGCAGGACAGAGGGGACTGGGAGCCCCACGCGGGGGGACTGGGGTCGGTAGGACTGAGGGGTAGATGTAGGGCCCACACAGGGTATATGGTGCTAGTCCTGACTCCCAGTGTGGCCAGGAGGCCCTGGATGGCTGTGCTGCTTCGAAAACTGGCATTTGGCCACCTGCCCCAGGTAGGGGACAGTCTGCAGATAGCTCTGTGGTGCCCTGGCCATGCCCACTGCTTCTGCCATCCCATGTTGCCAGCCATTCCCATGCTACACTTCCATGGCCACCACGGCAATGCCACCCTATGTTTTTGCTTTCCTTGGGCTTGGTACCTGCCGTGGTTTGACATAGCTTGGGTTTTAGTTCCTGGAACTGTCCTCCTGCCTGGTCCTCTCACCTTGTTCTTCACTGTGGTGCCAGGGTGGTGTGCTGCTGGAGACTAGGGTAAAGGCAGACACAAAGAATCCACTTTCCAGGGAGGTGGTGGGGAGAGGGGCTCACACCTGGCAGATGTGGCAGCAGTGAAACCTTGCAGGGCGTATGACCACAGGAGCATGGTGGCTCTGACGGGCTGAATTTGGATCCCTGCTGCCAGCCCGTGCCACCTCCTGCAGCAAGAACATCTCCCCAGCATGGATGCTTGTGCTGGAGGGACTCTTCTGCTTAGGTGAGGTTGGTCAGGAGGCTGGCTGAGCTTAGTGTAAAAGATCTTCTTGTTCTGGACAATAGTGGAATCAGTGCAGCGTCAATCTCAGGGACATGCCCTGGCCAGAGACGATGGGATGGGGCTGGCAGGGGCTGCTGGGGGCGCTGTGCAGACACATACCCTCTGCTCGCTCTGGGCCATCCCTGCCACCTGCTGCCCTGGCTTGCATCATCTCATACACAGGCTGCTGAAACCAGGGGTGGCAGTGGGTGGTGGGGGTGTCTTGTGTCTTCTTTGGCCGGGAGATGTGACATGGTCCTTGTAATTTCCTCCCCAGTCTCTGGTGTCAGCTGTTTTGCCAGGGCTTTGTGCAATTCCTTGGCTGTCCTGCCCCCTGTTCCATACCCCCGCCAGCCCTTGCCGTGGAGCTGCAGGGTGCTGTGAGCACTGACCACTGCAGGTTTTGGAGGCTGGGGTCCTGCAGGAGAGAGGGCACAGCACTGAGGTTTGGTGGGAGAGTGATGCTGCATCTCTACTGGCCCTCAGAGAAGAGCTCTGTGGAGTGAAGGGGACCTGGCTGATTAGCACTTGGTGGGGGATGCTGCTCTGGGGGCTGGCAGCTCAGGGCTGGCAGCTGCAGTGGGCCAGTGGGGCTGCCATGTGTTGCCTTCCTCCAGTGGCCTGTGGACCCGTGTGGGAGGGTGTGAGTGCTTTTGCAGGGTGTGATGGTGGTTAGGGACCTGTCCAGTGCCAGGTGATAAATGGGTGCTGTGTCACCAGGGGAGAAGAAAGTGGTTTTGCTCCTTCCTGTCCCCTCACAATCCCCAGCTGGTGCTGCCCTATGCTGGCGTGTTTGCCCTGGTTGTGACTGTGCTCGCTCTTCCCCTAGATGTGTCCTGGCAGGCAACCAGGATGTCCCAGCCTTTCCCCATCGCCTCCACCCACCTGACTGGCGGCAGGGTGGGAGCAGGATGCAGACGGGAGCACAGGGAGGCGGTGTTGAGAAGGGGATAAAGTTCTGGGGAGGCAGCTTCCTCAGCAAGGCTGTGTTTATGGATCTGTGGGTAAGGAAAGGGACACTGGTGCTGGAAGAGGGAGTGGGACAGAGCTGGGCTAGCAGCTGGCGGACTTCAGGGTCCTGGTGAGATGCATGAGGATTTGCTCAGTGCCTCTTTGCCTGCCCCTTCCTTGCAGGATTTGAGTCAACTGCCTGGTCAGGATGAGCTGGAGTTTCCTGACACGGCTCCTGGAGGAGATCAACAACCACTCGACCTTCGTGGGCAAGATCTGGCTGACTGTCCTCATTGTCTTCCGCATCGTGCTGACAGCCGTGGGGGGAGAGTCCATCTACTACGACGAACAGAGCAAGTTTGTCTGCAACACGCAGCAGCCAGGCTGTGAGAACGTCTGCTACGACGCCTTTGCGCCCCTGTCCCACGTCCGCTTCTGGATCTTCCAGATCATCATGGTGGCGACACCATCGGTGCTCTACCTGGGCTTTGCCATGCACCGCATCGCTCGCATGCCTGAGTCCTCACGGCGCCGGACACCATCAGCCCGGCGGGCGCGCATGCCGGTGGTGCGCCGGGGAGCCGGGCGAGACTACGAGGAGGCAGAAGATGACAACGAAGAAGACCCCATGATCTTTGAGGAGATCGAGGTGGAGAAGGAGAAGAGCCCAGAGGGCGGCGAGAAGCATGATGGCCGGCGCCGTATCAAGCAGGACGGGCTGATGCGTGCCTATGTCCTGCACTTACTGTGCCGCTCAGTGCTGGAGATGGTTTTCCTCTTCGGGCAGTACCTGCTGTACCGCTTTGAGGTGAGCCCCTCCTATGTCTGCAGCCGCAGCCCCTGCCCGCACACTGTCGACTGCTTTGTCTCCCGCCCCACTGAGAAGACCATCTTCCTCCTCATCATGTATGCTGTCAGTGGGCTCTGCCTCTTCCTCAACCTCTGTGAGCTCTTGCACCTTGGTGTGGGGCGCATCCGTGATGCCCTGAGCCAGGCTGATGGCCCCCCACACCCAACTGGTGACAGCCCTGCACCACAATATCCCAAGAAAGCTCCCAGCGCCCCCCCCACCTATCACTCTCTGAAGAAGGAGCTGCCACAAGTCCCACTGACCAACAGCAAGCTGGACTACCGGGAGAGCCTGGCCCAGGGGCGCTTCGCCCTGGCTGGAGCTCTGCCGGTGCACGAGCTGGACCGGCTGCGTGAGCACCTGCGTCTGGCCCAGGAGCACCTGGAGGTGGCCTTCCACCTCCAGCCCCCGCCACGGCCCCCCAGTCCTGCCCGCAGCAGCAGTCCTGAGGCCAACGGCATTGCCGTCGAGCAGAACCGCCTCAACCTCGCCCATGAGAAGGGGACTGCCGCCTGCGACAGGACCACGGGTGAGCCGAGCAGGGGGATGGATCTGGCCCACTGGGGTGGAGGCATGGGGGGCTTCCCCGAGGCTCCCCTGGAGACAGGATGCCATTCCCCCTGGGGTGGGTGCTAACCTGCTTTTTGCTCCCCACAGGGCTGTGAGTGCCGCCAGGGACAACAGCGGTGTCTGCCAGAGTGGCTGCCACCGCCACCGTGGGATAGGAGTCCTGTGAGGAGCACAGGGCAAAGGATGCCACACGCCTGCCCAGCAGGGCAGTCTGAGCAGCCCTGTCCTGGTGGGCAGCAAAGGGATCGAGGGCCATGGGGTTCATTCCTACTTAATTTTCAAAAAGGGAATATCTTATTTTTGTACATTTTTATAAACTCATCGACATGTGCACCCTGGCATTTTTATACTCCATCCCAATCCCCACTCTGGGCCTGTGCCCCCCCATCTCCTGTTTCACCCACTTTTCCTCCTCCCACACCCATTCTCCCCAGCATGTTGTCCTTACACCTCCCTGTGCCCCCCATGCCCTCTGCCACCCGCAGCAGCACCGGCTGGTGCTGTGCATGTGCTGGTGATTTTGGTACTGCCCCCTGAGGTGTGGGGGACTTAGGGGAACAGGCTGGGGGTCTGGCTGGCTAGGCCAAGCTGTGGGACAGAGTGCTGGGCTGGCATTACTCTTGGAGGGGGTGGGAGGGGTCCTACTGGCACTGTGCTGCCAGAAAATGACTTTGTGGCCTGGGGGGCCACGCTGCACAGCTATGCTCATAGGGCTATGAGTTGCAGGGCTGGCTTGCTTGGAAATGTCTGTGCAGAGGTCAGGGGCTGTCGTTCCCACTGCCTCCGCCCTGTCCTGGCAGGCCGCCCTTGGACCAAAACTTGTCTCCTCCCACTCTGGCTGCAGGGCTGGGACCCCCTGCACGGAGCCTGACCCTGGCCTCAGTGTGGGGACGTGGTGCCCCGAGCTGGGCTCGGCCGGGAGCCAGTGGAGCATTCCTCATCATCTCAGCCTGGGTCACATGGGGACTTTTGTAGCGTTGTTTTTTACTCGGAAATGATTGTCACTCTGATTTTCTTTTTTTTTTTTAATATCTATATTAGTAAAGGTTGAAGACGTTTTGTACTGAACTGCTGCATCCGCTCATTCGGGAGGAAGGGGTGGGAAGGGAATCCTGTGCGTCTGGGCTGGCGCTGCCGTGCGTGCCTTGGGACCTCCCTGCTGCCCAGGGTGACTCAGTTGTTCCTGCCGTGTGGAGGCGGCTGCGGCCGGGACAGCCTTCATCATCCTGCTGGAGAGGGATTGCACTGGCCACATTCCTATTTGGCCCCATCACTGTCAAGGGGCCAGGTGAGGGGCTTTCCTCTGCCTCCCCACCGTCCACCATCCCCATGTCTTCCCAGCCCTCTGCTGCCCCCATTCCTGCGCAACCTGTTGCCCAGAGCAGAAGAGATGTTGCTCTGCTCTGCGCTCCCCTGCCTGGGGCAGGATCAAACCCAGCCACACCATGCCCATTTTGGGCAGCATACTCCAGTCCCCTCTCTGGTACCCCAAATCAGAGCTGGATGCCTCTAAGAGTATTTGCCCATCCCCACATTTCTCCATCTAGAAGCCCCGGGGAGGTTATATCCCATTGCACAACTGCATGCCACCTCCATGGCTGCCTCTGATGGAAGCTGGCATTTCCAAGCTGCTTTAGTAAAGGGAACAGGTTTATTTCACTCATCCCATTAAGCTTTTCAACAAGCTGTGCTGCTGGGAGAGGGCTCACTTGTGGTGCCACGTGTGCTGCCAGCCCTGCCACCAGTGTGAGGTCCCCGCATGGGCTCACCCAGGCACATCCTGATCCTGTTGCAGCAGCCTGGCCCTGCCTGGAGCACAGGGGAAGCTGTTGAACTCTGCAGCAGGAGCAAGACACCAATCTTTGTGGGGGCACAGAACTGCAGGAGGGAAGCAGGTGGGGAGAGATGAGGGCTAATCCGGTTGCAAACAGCAGCCTGGCTTTGGCAGGGCAATGATGCCTTTGCCATAGGCTGTGCCTATCCATGCCCCTATCCATGCCCTGATTTGCTCTGAGCTGGGACTGGCCCTAGGGCAAGTCTGGCAGTGTGATGGTACCTAGGCCAGCCCAAAAATCTGGCTTGTGCAGGGGAGGGTGGTACAGCCAAACTGCCCCATCCCAGTGGCCAGGCTTCCACTGGGAAAGCAACTCCTCCTGGGTGGGATCACAGTCCGGGGCTGGGCTGCAGGATGCCCTAGACACAGGTGCAGTCCTGGGCCAGGATGTTGGGCACCGTCTCGTACTTGAAGGAGTACCCGCCGTCGGAGGTGGTGCGGACGCGCAGGGAGCGCATGGTGCCGGGCAGGGCAGCGCAGCAGAGCTGCACACCCAGCCGGTGGCTCAGCCCGTGGCCTGCAGCGCAGCTCCCATGGCAGTAGTGGAAAACAAAGCTGCTGGGATGCACGATCCACTTGTCCCAGCCCAGCTCCTCGAAGGAGATGTTGAGGGACGCCCGGCGACAGTTGGTGTGGGCAGCTAGCTCCTCGGATGGACGCTGCAGCAGGCTCAGGGCAGCTGGGGACCAGGGCATGGCAGAGCGACGAGCCCTCTCACTGCCCTTGGCCCGGGTGGTGGCCACCAGGAAGGGCATCTTGTCCCCCTCGGCCAGGCAGGGGCAGCCAGGGCAGCGCACCAGGAGCACAAAGAGTGGCTGCGAGAGCTGGGGCAGCAGCACCGGGGCCAAGTGAAACACTGTCCAGTGCTCGGGTGTCTGCTCCGCCATGGCCGTCACCGGCACCCGGCCCTGGGGTGACAGGGTCAGCACGTCAGGGGTTGAGTGGTTGGGGGCAACCGAGGGGCCAGTGTAAAACCAGAGCTGGGCAGAAGTCACCACACGGCTCAGGGTGTGTGCCGAGGGCTGAAAGAGGTAGGTGAAAATCCCTTCTTCCTCCAGCATCTTGTCTGGCTGTGTGGGCTCACAGGGAACATCTGTGTGGGGGGAAAAGATGATCAGGGTGTGCATCCAAACCTGGGGAGAATCCCCAGTGCCAGATGGCAAGTGGGATGCTGCAGAGGTCCCTGGAGTGCTGGCAGAGCACCTAGCTGCTGGCATAGGCTGTGGCAGGGTAATGGGGAGCTGATGTCTAGTGCTGTGCAGCAGCCTCTGTGCTGTGCCCAACAGCTGAGCCCTGCTATGCCCTAGGCTGGTCCATTACTGTCACCCGTGTCCCCCAGCATTCAGCCCCATAGGTGGTCATCCTGTCCCCTTCTCCCATCCTCTGCATCCTGACCATCTGCCCAGCATCCTGGCCTATCTCCCAGTCCTGTCCCATAGTTGGTCATCCTGCCCCCTTTCCCCCAGCATGCACATCCTATCCCATCCCCCAGCATTCTGCCCCTGCTGTTGTGCTTTATATCTGGTCATCCTGCTCCATCCTTAGGCTTCCTGCCCTGTCTGTTAGTATCCCAACCCACCGTCCAGTATCCTGGCCCATTCTCTAGCATCTCACTCTATTCCACCCTGCTCCTCAGCCCTCCCCATATCTCCGCATCCTGCCTGGCCAGCTGTTTCCCAGCATCTCAGCACCCTCTTGTGCTGCCTGTCCCTCTGCTGAACCGTTTTGCCTGTCCCTGCCTGCCATACCTTTCCATCTCCTGGCTCTCCACCAAATCTCACTCATGCCCATGTCCCAGCCTGCCATACCTTCTTCCCCTTCTCCCACAGACCACCACATCAGCCTCTCCATCCTTCAGCATCTGCATTGCTCCAAACCCCCACCCTGCCTCACCCTTCTGCCCTCTCCATTTCATCAGGATGTTCTCACCTGTGGCAGGGAATAAGATCACCTGGGAGGTGTCCTCCAGCTCCTCTGGCTCCACTTCAGAGTTTTCAAGGACGTCTCTCCGGTGTACCCTCCTTGCTTCCATCTGTGGCTCCTCCTGGAGAAGGGGGGGACTCAGATGTTCCAGCACCCGAGCCCGCACCTTGGCCAGGATGAGCTGCCGGTCGGCACCCGCCCCGGTGCAGCTGGCCAGGGCGGCGGTGGGCAGCATGGCAGGCAGCAGGTGCAGGAGCAGCAGCATGACCGTGGGGCACACAGCAGGGTGGTGGCCTGGGGGGCTCTGCCGTGAGATTCTGCCTGCCTGCCCAGCCCGTCTGCCCACTGCGCTCCCCCCGGGGCAGGGTGGCATTGAGATCTATCTGACACTGACGCAAATGTCTGCTCGCCGTGAATATTATCTCGGAGCTGTGAAAGCGCTGAGACGTCTGGAATGCGAGGACTGCAAGGACAGTGTGGTCTGGGGGGGGCCGGCGCCCGGGCAAGGGGGTGTGTGTGGGGGATGCTGCCGGGAGCAGTGGGTGCATGGGGCTGAGGAGGCCGGGCTGTGGGAGGGTGGTGCCAGGAAGCTAAGCTGGCAGGGATGGAGGGGGTACCTTGGGTGAGCTTTGCAGCTGCTGATGCTGGGTGCCCCCCATGGCGGAGGAGTTGAAGGTCTAGGGCTTCTGGGGAACTAGTGGGAATTGACAGCAGTTGAGCACAGAAGGGAAATCTGGGCAAGGACCTGGTGGGGATCAGAGGCCTGTGAGGCTCTGGTATGGGGGAGGCACTTGGCAGGTTGCAGTCCCCAGGGCAGCCAAAATGTGAGGCTGGGGCCTTGGAAAGGGCAAGCTGAGGTGCGGGGTGGTTGTGGCATCTCCGTGACAGTCTGGTGATTTGCAAGGTCCTGGAGACATGAAGCAGGAGGGATGGCTCTACCTGGGGCTGCAGAAGGCTGGCCCAGCTTCAGGGGGAGAAGAACAGATGAGACAGAGGCAGGCCAGCTGGAGATCCTGCAGCAGGTCCAGGGGAAGGATCCTAGGGTGCTGTTCAGGCTGTCTAGCCATGGGCTGGCTCACAGGGTGGGAGTTGCAGGAGAGGCATAGGCTGCAAGGAGATCCAGTGCCCTGCCTCTCACCACTGCCTGAGGGGACAGTGCCAGGTGTTCCCCATCCATTGACCCTGCCTGCCCTGTGGATGGTGGGCAGCCTGTGCATCCCCTCTGTGCCTCCAGCAGCCCTGTGTCCTGCACATCCCATCCAATACAGCCTGGCATCTCGTGCAGCATCCGGTGCAGTACATCCCCCCTATGCAGCATGTCCTGTGTGACACATCCTGTCTCACTGCAGTCTGGTGTCCAGCTCAGTGTACAGCACACCATGCACCGTGCAACCCATGCCACGCTCTCCACAGCACACGCTGTCTCTCGCTGCTGGCTGAGCCAGCACAGAGGCACAGCCAGGCCTGCAGCACCCCAGCTCTCTGGGGTAGCCACTGCCAGGCTGCTATACATAGGTAGGCCAGCCCAGCCTCGGCGAGGCGCTGAATGGAGCAGGCTCACTCTTATCAACCCCACGTGTCATCAGAGGGTATTTTTGGGGACAGCAGCTGCAGGCATTTGTAACATTTGGTCCCTGCGCACTGACACCCCGGAGGGGAGCTGGGGGAAGCAGCAGGAGCTGGGTGCCGGCACTGAGAAACACGGGAGAGGTGGCAGAGCAAGGTACGTGAGTGGGGCAGGGGACTGGGCTGGGGGGCTGCCTGGGGCAGGGTGATCGGGGAAGGGAGTGGTTGAAAGGTGCAATGGTGTGGCCGAGCCATCAGAGCTGTCCGTTTGTGTCCAAAGGAGCTGCTGTGGGGTGACCCCCGGGTCAGGGGCGTGTGGATGGGGAGATGGCTCTGAATGGGTGCACTGTCCCGGGGGTAGGGTCCTGGGAGGAGAGGCTGGCTGCAGTCCCTGTCGCTCCTTGGGGATCAGCCTTCTCCTACCCTCTGGCTCATTCAAGAAGTATTTTTGTTTCCCCTCCTACTGCCTGAGCAAGTCAGAGACGACCCTGCCCCAGTCCCAGCCACGGTGTGGGCAGAGACTGGGGTGCACTCACCGAGGGGAGGCACAGAGCACCCTGCCCCATTCCTGCCCCTGATGGTGGGCACGGCTACCCACAAAGCCAGGGACAGAGGCAGTGTCCTCCAAAAGCAGAACCCACCTCCTTGGTTTTCATTTTGCCCCTGGGGCTGATGATTTCCATCTGTGGTTTTGAGTGCACAAGGGCTGGATCCTGCCTGTGGGGCTACTCTCTGGAAGGGGGATCCCTTCCCCAGAGCCCCACTTTGCCCCAGGGCACGGCCCTGAGGGGCAGCCGCCCGGCACAGGGGGTCCCCTGCCCACCCAAGTCTGGGAGAAGTCCCAGTCCGGGTCCAGCCGCGGCCTCGCGCCCGTGACAGCCCCGTGTCAGCACCTGCCTGCTGAGCCGGCCCAGATGCTGTAGGAATGCGGCTCTGCCACCACCCGATACTGCAGGAATGTGAATGCCCGGCGGGTGGGGAATGGGTGGGCGGGGGCCCTTTTGCCTCCGCAGTCCCCCAGCCCCAGCACCCAGCAAGCAGCTGCCCATGCTCCCTGTCTAGGCAGGGGTTCCCCACCTCTGGAACTGGAGTCCCCTCTGCAACCCTGGGATAGGCTGCAAGGGTCTCAGCCCCCCGGGGTGCAAAGAGCCACCTTTTGTCACCTCTCCTATTGCCTTGGGCTGGGAAATGGATGATTTGGGTGACACGGGGGCAAATCCAATGGGGCTGTGCTGCTCCAAATGAGGGTGATGCCCTCCTGAAGCAGGGGTTCCATGCTGGGGATTTTGCTCCGGGTGTGGGTCCCTCCTGGCTGGGGATTCCACACTGGTCTGTCTCTTTGATGAAGCCTGAGCCCCCACTCTAGTCTGTCTGTACATCCCCCCAGGCTGATGGTCCCTACTGCTGCTCCGGCCAGCTGCCTGCCGTGACCCTGGGGAGTTGGTGATGGAGGGGTTCGGGGGAGCCCCCAGGTTCCTGGCCTATCCTCGTGCCTTCACGGTCCAAAGTGGCACCAATGCGGTCCTGAGCTGCCAGATCATGGGTGATCCCCAGCCAAGCATCCTCTGGGAAAAGGATAAGGATACAATCGAGCCCTCAGACCATTTCCATATGGAGTCCAAAGGGGACCTGTACAGCCTGCTGGTGTCCTGTGCCACTCCCAAGGACAGTGGACTCTATGTCTGCAGGGCCAAGAATAGTGTTGGCGAGACTTATGCTGCCACCGTGCTCAGGGTAGAGCCAGCAGAGCCACGAGAGGAGGAAGGATGCTCAGGCACTGTTGCACCTGCCTTCTTCATTGCCCCCTCATCCATGCGGGTGTGCCGGGGGGAGGACGTGATGTTCACCTGCAGGGTGTCTGGGCAGCCCTGCCCGGTGCTGGAGTGGGAGAAGGACGGGCACAAGCTCTCCGACCTCTTTGAGAGCAGTCACTTTGCAGTGGGGCAGAAACCAGAGGACTGGCACTTCCTGAAGTTGTTCAGTGTCCGGCCCCAGGATGGGGGAGTGTATGTCTGCCGGGCACGCAGCGGCTCCCAGGAGGCCCTGGCTGCTGCCGTGCTCCTGGTTGAACCCCAGGCACTGCTGGACGGGCTCCCCAATTGCTGCCCTGCTGATGGTCCTGAGGTACTGGCGGAGCGGCGGCGGTGGCGGCGGCACGCAGCAGGACGGTGCGTGGGACCAGAGACCTGGGTGCCCAATGGCGTAGGGCCGGCCAGGGTGCCAGGGGCCAAGGCATTTGCCGTGAGCGCAGGGAAGCACGCCAAGTTTCGCTGTTATGTTACTGGCAAGCCCAAGCCAGAGATTATCTGGCAGAAAGATGGCGAGCCACTCACCCCTGGCCGCAGGCATCTCATCTACGAGGACCGGGAGGGCTACTTCATCCTCAAGGTGCTGTACTGCAAACCTCAGGACCAGGGGCTGTACATGTGCACCGCTTCCAACACAGCTGGCCAGACCCTGAGTGCAGTGCAGCTCCAGGTGAAAGGTAGGAACATGTCCAAGGAGTGTCAGAGGTGGCCAGGCTCTGGGGGCTCAGGGAGGTTTGTCTGGCAGGAGTGTGTCTATGTGGGAGCCCAGCATCTCTGGGCTCCTTCCTGCCCTGTGCAGCCGGGGTCACCCCAGGCTCTTCAGGACAGAGCTGTGGGCTGGAAGCAGGGGATGCTGGGCTTCTCCAGCAGCTGTGTCCTGCTCAATGTCTCTCTCTCCTTTCAAACAGAGGTGTAGCTTCTCAGGATGGCTGCAGGTGTCCAGCCACAAACAGGGAAGGGGGACGGTGCCTTGGTGACAAATTCCCCTGGAAGTGCTGAGTGATTTTGGCAGGCAGCCCTGCAGGGCACGGCTCCAACAGTCTGCATTGGCGGCAGCCCAATTCCCCCCGAGCCATCCAGCCAACTGGGGACAGCCCAGGCTGGGGTTACCCAGTAACTGGTGCAGCCCCTGCCTACACCCCACTGCTCCCCTCCACTGAGATGCCTTCTGCAGCATGCTGGCTTCCATGCTCCTACATCCCCCAAAACTCCCTGCTGAGATACTGGGGGCATCCCTGTGTCTCCCCAGGCTGTGCCCTGGTTCTCCCTGCTCTGCGGGATGTGCTTGTCAAGGCAGTGTCTGTGTCATTCAAGCCAGAGGAGAGGGCAAAAGGAGGGACAAGGGTTTGGTGCTCTTTGTGAGCTGGGAGCATCTTGAGCGAAGGGCTGACAGTGGGTGCTGTACCCCACATGCCCTAAGCTCCTGTCTCTTTCTGTGGCAGAGCACCGGCTGCGGTTCCAGGTGCAGCTGGCAGACGTGGAGGTAGCAGAGCGGGAGGACGCAGTGTTGGAGTGCCAGGTGCCGTTGGAGACCATCCCCACCTCCTGGTACCTGGAGGACAGGGAGCTGCAGCCCAGTCACAAGTATGTGATGGAGGAGCAAGGGGTGGTGCGGCGCCTGACCATCCGCGACGCCCGCATCGATGACGATGGCATCTACCTCTGCCAGATGAAGGACAAAGGGCGCAGCATCGCTGAGGTCTCTGTCCGAGGTGGGGGTCAGGTCTCCGGTAGCACAGCTTTGCCTTCCTATTCCCCTCCTTGCCAGGATCCCCACTGCCCCTTGCATTTGCCTTCCCTCCATTTGGCTGGTGCCTGCTGCTGCCCCTCCTCAACCTCCTCCTCCTCCTCCTCCTCTCCCACCCCAAAGAGCCCCTCCTGTTCCCCAGCATCTCTCCCTGGCCCTCACATATCTCTTCCCATAGGGGTGATTGTGAAGCGGCTGCCACGGAAGCTGGATGTGATGGAGGGGGAGAATGCAGTTTTCTGTGTGGAGACACGGGACGTGGTAGAGGGGAGCTGCTGGAGCCGGGATGGACTACAGCTGCGGGAGTCACCCCGTACCGTGCTTAAGAGCTTCAGCAGGACACACCTCCTGGTGCTGGTGCATGTCACCCGCCAGGATGCGGGCATCATCTCCTTTACTGTCGGGGAGTCGCAGACATCCTCCCAGCTCCGAGTCAAGTGTAAGCCCCAGGCTTGAAGGGGTCCTGTGTCCTCTCTCCTGCCTGTTCATGGGAGGTGATACAGAAGGGGGGATGGAATAGGCACCCCGTATGCTGGGGGTGTGATGCTGCAATGTGTTTTCTGGGAAGGGGGATTTGAGCAGGGCTCCAGGATCCTCGCCTCATAAACCCCTGTAGCCAGCAGCACGCTACATGGGAGCAAGACCATCCTCTCCATCAGGGAGAGAATCCCCAAAGAAACAGGCTGTGTACCCCCACCCAGCCCTTCTGCCACCCCTCCTAGAGCCTCGCTGCCATCCCCAAGCAGGCAACCTGGGCTGTGACTTGCAGGTGTGAAGCACGACCCTCCGAGTGCACCGGTGGCAGCTGAGATGAGCGTGGTGGAGAGCAACACGGCTCTGCTGACTTGGTGTCCTGCACCTGACTCCCACCTCCGCCCCGCCAGCCACTACCTGCTGGAGCGTCGGGAGGCAGTGGGAGGGGAGTGGGTGCAGTGCCTTGCCACCGACCTGCCCAGCTGTGTGCGGGTGCTGGGTGACAGTGTGCCTCGCGAGGCCGACTACTGCTTCCGCATCTCTGCCGCCAACAAGCACGGCAGGAGCAGCCCTGTGGAGTTCCCTGGATCTGTGCATCTTGGTGAGGAGACAGGCAAAAGCTGGGATATTGTGCCACAGTGTGCTGGTAGTCAGTGCCACTGGGGCTCAGTCCAACTGTGCTCCAGCCCCAGCAGCTCGTCTGGAGAGGGGTCTGCAGGACACGTGGGTGAGGGATGGTGAGGATGCACAGTTCTCCCTGGAGCTGTCAGCTGCAGTGCGTGGAACCTGGTTCCTCAACGGTGCCAGGCTGGGTGAGGAGGAGGATGCAGGAGGCCGGTGCAGTGTACAGCGCCATGGGATGGAGCACTCACTGCTGATCCGAGGAGCACGACTGGTTGACAGTGGGGCCCAGGTCACCTTCGTGTCTGGTGGTGTGCGGGATTCAGCTATCCTGCATGTGCAAGGTGATCAGGGCAGGGGTCCTACCAGGACCTCAGCAGCAAGGGCTGTCACACTGGAGGATGCTTCTCACTGCTCCTCAATGTCTCTCAGCCCCACAGGTCCGCATTGCCCCAGTGTCTGAGGCTGAACGGCTCCGGAAAGTGCCAGCAGGGATGCCTGTGCTGCTGGAATGCCAGGTGTCCACCCCGGATGCCCCTGTCTGCTGGCTGAAGGATGGCAAGGCCGTGCCCCTGGATGACGTTATCGCAGTGCAGGCAGAAGGCTGTGTGCGGAGGCTGCTCCTCCGCTCAGCGTGTCCCTCAGACACTGGTGTGTACACCTGTGACGCTGGGGATGATGCCGTGAGCTTTGTGGTGACCGTGACCGGTGAGCTGGGGACTGTGTGTGGGAGCCTGGCCCTCCTGATAGTGCTCCTGCCCTGCTTCTTGCCCCCATCATGCAGCTGAAAGCTGCAGCCAGTCATGCTGAGGCCCACATTATCCCTGGCAGAGGTGCCGGTGAGGATCATCAGCTCCAACGAGGAAGCCCCCCACACCTACGTAGCCAGACAGCGTGTGGAGTTGTGGTGCCAGCTGTCCCGCTCAGCAGCCCCGGTGCGATGGTACAAGGACGGAGAGGAGGTGGAGGTGGGCGAGAGCCTGGTGCTGGAGCAGGACGGGCCACGGTGCAAGCTGGTGCTGCCCTGCGCTCAGACACAGGACACAGGAGAGTTCGTCTGTGATGCTGGTGGGGACTCAGCCTTCTACACCATCACTGTGGCAGGTGAGTGTGATGCAGGAGGGCTCGTAGGGTCTCAGGGGGCTTTCTTTGCCAGTGCAGGATGCCACAACGCGTGTGCTGCTGTCAGTATTGCTGTCACTTGCTGCGATGGAATACTTGTCAGACATGCTCTTGCCAGGTGCTCACCAGCAGTTTGGTGAGCAGTTCAGTTGGGGTCCTTGTGGCACTCAGAGCAGCTGTCAGAGGGAACAACTTACTCTGCCTGTCCAAAACACTAGAGCACACGAGAGCACCCAGCACCTGCACACTAGGGTGTTTGCCGGACCCCTGCCATGGCTAGTAACCAAGCCCTCCTCCAAGGTCCTAAAAATAGTGGGCCTGGCACCTGGCACGGGGTGACTCATGGTTGGTCATTGCTCTAATGGACAGCATTAATTGCTGACCTGAAAATTAGCAGTTGCCTGGAGACCGATGGCTGGGTGGTGTTCGCTGGATGGGAGCAGGGCTCAGCATCCTGTGGCGGCTGCCCCGGCTGCGGAGTGGTTGCTGGCATCACCGGCTGGCAGACAATAATGAAAGCTGAAAGCAAGTGAAAGGCTTCCCCTTGCTGGCCCCAAAATCCATATCCCACAACCACAGGAAGGCAACCAGGGGCAGAACTAAAGCCCAGTTGAAAGGTGATGTGACCGCAGTGGTATGGCCTCACTGGTGGTGTTAACACATGGCAAAGGGCCAAAATTCGTGGCCAAGGATGTAGGAGTTAAGATAGGATGAGTGATAAGAGATGCTGAAGAGTCAGTAGAGTGGTGACTGCTGGGAGGGTGAGGAAGGGAGGGGCTTTAGTGAGATAAAGGCAAAATTGTGAGTGGGTAGGACAGGCAGCATGGGCTTTGGGAAGAAGCAGGAGTCGTGTGCTGTGTGGGAGTGTGGGGCATGGAGAGATCTGCTTCCCTAGGGTGGGAGAGGGAACACCATCTGCTGAAGCTCAGCCTTTTGGCTGAGCAGCTTTGCATCACTTTGACAGAAGGGTCTTAGGGAGGCTGTCTTGGTTCAGTCTGGATTTGGACATCAGTGTCACCGGCAGGGCTGGGGGTGGGTGCCTGGAGGCTCAGGCTGACACCTCTCTGGCACAAGTGCCAGGCTGGCTGCTGCAGTCAAGCACTGCTGTGGCATGCTTGGGTTTCCCTGAGGCATCTCAGCTATCCCCCATAGGGCTGTTGTGGCATGTAGCCTGCCTGCCTCAAGCTCGGCCATCCCGACGCACTTCTGGGTTTTCTGGCAGCTGTTGAGCACTGGAGCTCCCTCAGAACTAGTGAGAGGCTGAGGCCAGAGTGATGCTGCCCGCTGAGGGCTGGCACATTGTCCCCTCACTTCAGTCCTGCTCAACATCTCCAGCTGCATTTCAGCAACGTGATTGCTTTTAGCAGGTCCAGGGAGAGAGGCAGCCGCCAGTCGTTTGATCAGGGAGCTGGGCGGATGCGGGCTCAGCGTGCAGCAGGTTAATCGCTGCAAACTGGCGCCACACTGTTCCCACACGCTGCAGGGGTAGCAGTGTGCTGCTGGGCCTGGGCATCACAGCTGGGAACTGTCTGGGAAGCTTCCACCCGGATGCTCAGCATGGAGCAGCTGCAGGCTGTGAGAAGGGCAGGTTGCTGCTCGTCCACCATTGTGCCCCAGAGATGGCTGTGCCTTGCGTCCGCATGGAGCCATGGGCTTGATGAGCACCCATGGCAGAGTCCAGGCCAGCTATGGCTGGCTGCAATGTGCATGGCCAGGCAGGCAGTGTTGGCTGTAGGTGGCATCCTGAACTTCTCCCAGGAGAGAGGAGGGCTGGTCACCTAAAATTGGTACTTGGAGCACCTCTGTCTTTAGAGTTCTGACTCAATTCAGAGGGGCGGTGTGAGCAGTGGCACACATTTTATGTAGCAAATTAATGGTGATTTTAGTGATGACTGCAATCTGGAATTGGGTCCTGGTGAGCTGGAGGAATGGGGCTGCTGGCTGCAAGAAAACCACATGCCTGTGCCACAGTATAAGCAAATGCCAAGGCTGAGCCATGACAGAAGTGCCAGCTGACACCTGGTGGCCTCTGAAATGGGGAGATAGGCAGAGGGGAGGGCACCCCCTGGAGGAGCAGTGGCAGGGGCTGGTGCTGGTGCTAGCAGCACAGACAGTGGTTATCAGTGCTGGGGCTTGCCTATGCATCCTCCCTCCACAACCTTCAGCTCCACCATAGGACAAAGCAGGGCAGGTGCCATGGGAGCAAGGGCACAGCAGCAATTCACAGCCAGTTCAAAGCCTAGTGCTCCTCCTGGTTGTAATGTGTGAGGAGAAGAGGGAGACCCAGGCACGATGGTCCAGAAGCTTGTGCTATGTTGGATGTGGATGATGTGGTGCCTTCCAGCCTTAAAGCCAACAAGTGGTGAAGCCATCACTCTACACAGGGCTGTGACTGCCACCATCACTGGCTCTGGTCTTTATGTCCTGGCTGAGCCCCATGTCTCTCCATGACAGAGGAGCCGGTGAGGATTGTCAGCTCCAACGAGGGGGCCTCCCACGCCTATGTGGCCGGACAGTGTGTGGAGTTGTGGTGCCAGCTGTCCCGCCTGGCAGCCCCAGTGCACTGGTACAAGGATGGGGAGGAGGTGGAGGCAGGTGAGAGCCTGGTGCTGGAGCAGGAGGGGCTGCAGTGCCGGCTGGTGCTGCCCTGCGCCCAGCCACAGGACACAGGGGAATTCGTCTGCGACGCTGGTGGGGACTCTGTCTTCTACACAGTCACCGTGGCAGGTGGGTGCAACAGACACCTATATCCCTCTCCGCCTTCTCCCTCTGCCCCAGCTCCTTGCTCACACCGTGGCTTCAGCACCTCGGCTGCCTCTCACCTCCTTGTGAGCAGTTGGGAGGGGATCTGGGCAGGAGCAGACAAGCTGGTCTGTCTCTTCCCAGAGCTCTGTGTCACACTGCTCCCCTACACCCCAGAGCACAAGCAGCTGCCTGCCTCTGGGTGATGCCACCTCACACCCCAGCCCTGCTTTTCCCTCAGCTTGCAGCTACCCGCACTGGGATATCCACGGCCACTGCCACCAGGGCAGGTAGGATGGGAGGCCAAGTGACACAAGGTCTTGGTCCTCTCAGCCCTGATGGTCTGCCTCACCCCAGTGCTGGAGGCACAGCAGCTCTGGGAGGTGCTAGCAGGGCTGCCCTAGGTGTTGGAGTGCCAGGTGTCCCCTACAGATGCCCCTGTAGGATGCTGAAGGACAGCAAGGCCGTGGTCCCAATGCAAGTCCTGGCCATCTGCCCAGAGGGATGCTCACAGAAGCTGCACATTGCTGCGGCTGCACTGTCTGACTCAGGGGTGTACATGTGCCATGTTGGGGACGATGCTGCCAGCCAGCTTCAGGGTGACCATGAGCAGTGAGCTGCCCAGGGGATTCCTGTCCTCACATGGGACTCACCCAGCACCATACCTGAGCCCTGCCATGTCCCCAGCAGAGGTACCATTGACGATTGTCAGTTCCAACAAGGAGGCTCCTCACTCCTACGTGGTCGGGCAGCGCGTGGAGCTGTGGTGCCAGCTGTCCCGCCCGGTGTCCCCGGTGCGCTGGTACAAGGATGGTGAAGAAGTGGAGGTGGGCGAGAGCCTGGTGCTGGAGCAGGAAGGGCTGCACTACCGGCTGGTGCTGCCCTGTGCCCGGATGCAAGACACAGGGGAGTTCGTCTGCAATGCCAGAGATGCATCTGTCTCCTACTCCATCTTGGTGGCAGGTTGGTGGCACAGCAGGGACATCCTGGAAAGGGCAGCACTGCCCCAGCTCTGTGCTCTGGGATCCCCAGCCCTGTTCCCTGCCCTCAGCATTGTGCAGGAGGGTGTGCAGCTGCATCTCTGTGCCCGATGCCCCTGCCCCTGAGCAGCTCCAACTTCTTTGCACTGGCGTGAGAGGATGTAGCTTCCATACAGCCCCATGGGGACAGGGACACAGGCGACATTAAATAGACACAGCAGAGCCAGGAGCAGAGCAGTGAGCAGGTCTCACACCCTTCCTCCATATCCCCAACAGAGCCACCAGTGAGGATCCTGCAGCCTCCACAGCGCTCACTGGAGCTGCTGGTTCAGGCACCAGGGTGTGTGGAACTGCGGTGCGAGCTCTCTGTGCCGGGTGCTCCGGTGCACTGGTTCAAGGATGGGTTGGAAGTGGATGAGACTGATAACCTGCTGCTGCTGGTGGAGGGGGCCTGGCGCTGTCTCTTCATCCCCAAGAGCAGTGCAGAGGATGCAGGCGAGTACATCTGCGAGACCAAGGATGAGGCAATCTCCTTCGATGTCAAGGTGTCAGGTCAGTGGAGGTGCTGATGTGCTTCTGGCCACCAGTGGATGCCCATCCACTGGGACACCCAGCACAGGAGCTCACCTGGGGCTGGCAGCAGAGGAGTGGCCAGGGCTGCGTTGTCCCTGCGCTGCTTTGTATCACAGACATGCCATACCTGCAGAGCCGCCGGTGAGGATCCTGCAGCCCTGCAGACCTGTCCCTGTCATGACGGTGTCCCCGGGGGAGACGGTGACACTGTGCTGTGAGCTGTCCCGCGCGGATGCACCCGTGTGCTGGGCAAAGGAGGGTGTCAGGCTTGAGGCTGGGGGCAGCCTGGTCCTAGAGGAGGAGGGTGCCCATCGCCGGCTGCTCATCCCCGCTGCCCAAGCTGAGCACTCTGGAAAATACACCTGTGACACCGCCAATGACACAGTGACTTTCACCATCCAAGTCTCGGGTGAGCATGAGGCTAGGGAAGAGCCTGGTGTGGAGTGCTGAGTGCACAAACCCCAGAGACCTCAGCTCTGTTGGTGCTGGATGCTGCAGATCCGCTGGTCAGGATCCTGGAGAAGGATGTCCTGCTGACCCACCGGCATTGCCAGGCCATGGAGGACCTGGTGCTGGAGGTGCACCTCTCGCACAGCCATGGGGAGGTGAAGTGGTACAAGGACGGGGAGAAGCTGCAGGACACGGGGCGTGTGCGGCTGGAGGAGGACGGGGCGCGCCGATCCCTCGTGATCCTGGGCGCCATGGGCAAGGATGCTGGGGAGTATCTCTGTGACACCGGAGATGACAGTATCGTCTTCTTCATCACTGTAGAAGGTGAGCAGGAGGTCCTGGTGGGGATGGCCAGGGGGAGAGGACTGAGGTGGGTCTGTGGCTTCTGTCAGGCTGGTGTGAGGCTGGGTGGGGTGGTAGTGAGCACAGGGAAGCTGGTGGGGGGCACATGGGGAGTGGGCTGCATCTGTGTGGTGGGCCTGTGGAAACTCCTGTGCTGCTCAGCTGCATCTAGAGGAGTCTGGACAGGGTCTGGTCATTGTGATACCCAGCACAGGCTGCTTTTGTGGTGACAGCCCATCTCTCCAGTCCCAGAGCCACCGGTGACCATCGTGGGCAGCACAGGCACTGTGGTACATCGCTGCCTGGTGGCCGGGGAAGACCTGGTGCTGGCTTGTAAGCTCTCCCGGCCTGATGCCATTGTGCGCTGGCTCCGGAATGGCCAGGAGGTGCATCCGGGTGAACGGGTGCAGGTTGAGGCCCGTGGGGTGCTGCGACAGCTCACCATCAATGGGGCACAGCCCAGCGACGCAGGGTGCTACATCTGTGATGCTGCCAGCGACTGCATGGTGACAAATGTGGAGGTGTCGGGTGAGCTGGCTCAGAACCCCAGGGACCTCCAGAATGGTGGGATTATGCCACAGACCTGGACGAGGGGAAGGGAAGCCTCTGTGACTCTGCTGATGCAGAGGCCAGGGTGGCAGCATGGCAGAAAAGGGTGGGAGCCCTGTCCCCAACCCTACAGGAGCAGTTGGTTAGAAAGAGACATGTCAGGGTCGTGGCGAGACATGTCCCTGCTGCCTCCCCCAGCCAGGGGCTGTTTAAATTTAGCCTTGGCTGTCTCCCAGGCGCCGCTCCTCCTGCTTCGGCTGCCAAAGGCTGAGCTCAGCCTGGACCCTTATCAGCTGGAGATGGAGGGCTGTGCGGGGTGGGAGGGGGCCTGTTGCAGGCGGGTGCCTTGGCTCCCCAGCAAGGTGTTCTGGATGGAGGGGGGTACAATGAAATTAATGGTCTCAACATGGCAGCTGTGCTGCCTGTACAGGGAGTGATGTGGGAGTGATGGGCTCTGCTGCCGTCCCTTCCCTGAGTGAACCCTGAGCTGCCAGGCTCCTCCAGCCTGCATACCTGCCCCTCTGGGACCCCTGCCTGGTCCCACCATGACCCCCAGCTAGCCTCACAGCCCTTCTGCCCCACGGTGACTCAGTGAGGGATCACCTCTCCACTTGAAGCAGTCCTATCCCTGCACTGCCTCACACTGTGGGGTCATCCCTGAACCCTGCCTTGTCCCCTGCGCCCCTCAGCCCAGCCTGTGTGCATTGTCAACAAGGAGGAAGCGCAGAGCCCGCTGGAGGTGCAGGAGGGGGACAGTGTGACACTGGTGGCTCGGCTGTCCCCAGAGACAGCGGCAGTGCAGTGGCAGAAGGACGGACAGACGCTGTGCTCAGGTGGGCGGCTGCTGGTGTGCAGCGAGGGTCCCACGCGCAGCCTCACCATCAAGCAAGCGGAGCTGGGTGATGGTGGCATCTTCCTCTGTGATGCTGGCGATGATGAGGTGCATTTCACACTACGTGTGAAAGGTGAGCCTGGAGGTGTCCCTCGCCCATGCCAGGGACAGGAGCAGTCTCATCCTGCCTCACGCTGGGATGCTTTGCCACCCTCATCCCATGCCAGTGCCACTGGCAGGGCCACAGCTGAACCCAGTGCTCCTCCGGCAGAGGCACCCGTGCTGTTCGTGAACAAACGAGAGGAGCAGGAGAAGCTGCTGGTGCTGGAGGGCGGCAGTGCCGTGCTCTCTGCCATCACCTCCACGGAGCGATCTGATGTCACCTGGCTGGGCCCGCAGCAGGCGGCAGTGGCCGGCGAGCGCTGCGAGCTGCGTCGGGATGGCCGCGTGCACAGCCTCATCATCCACAATGTGGCCATGGAGGACGCTGGCACCTACACCTGCCTCTCACCCCACGACCAGATGCAGTTTGACGTGAACGTCCGAGGTGGGCGGCAGGGGGGCAGTGGGGGTGCCCGGGGGTCCCCCTGCAGTGGCAGCGGGTGCTGATGTGGTGGGGGTTGACTGTGCAGAGCTGCGGGTGAAGTTCCTGCGTGGGCTGTCGGACGTGCGAGCGCGGCAGGGTGAGCGGGTGGTGCTGTGGTGCGAGCTTTGCAAGGCGCGGGGCGACGTGGTGTGGCGGAAGGACGGGCGGGTGCTGGCGCCTGGTCCCCGCCGGCAGATGACGGCAGAGGGACGGGAGCGGTCGCTGGTGCTGAGCCGCGTGGAGCCCGGGGATGCCGGCGAATACTGCTGCGAGTCCAATGACGACCAGACCCTGGCGACGCTGACGGTGCAGGGTGAGCCCAAGGCTTCCCCACCACCTCGGGGACTCCTATTCCATGGGGATGGTGGGGATGCTGGCACAGCCATGTCAGGATTGCAGGAATGCTCAGCGTCTCTACATGACAGGGGGTCCCTTATGCTGTGCCCTGACAACCTGGCTGTAGTCCCCAGGGTGGTGGAGATCATCATGGAGCTGCAGAGCCTGACAGTGCTGGAGGGGGAGGATGCCACTTTCAAGTGCCTGGTGTCCCCTGAAGATGTGGCTGTGACATGGCAGCTGAATGGCCAGCCCATAGTCCCCAGTGAGCGTCTGCTGGTGACAAGGAATGGGCTGTGCCACAGCCTCACCCTCCGGCAGTGCCATACAGGTGATGCAGGCACTGTGACAGCCAATGCCGAGGGGCTGGTGAGCACGGCTCGGCTGAGTGTACAAGGTGAGGGGGAAGGAGAAAGCTGGGGCTCAGCCCAAGACACAGCCCTGGGGCCAGCTGCTGACCCAGCACACGGGCCATGCAGAGGCACAGGTGCTGTTCGTGCGGAAGCTGCAGGATGTGGTGGCAGAGGAGCAGGGGGATGTGTGCCTGGAGGTCGAGGTGAGCCACGAGGCTGCCGAGGTGCAGTGGCTGAAGCAGGGCATCCTCCTTCAGCCGAGCAGCAAGTACCTGCTGCAGGAGTCGGGGTGCCAGCGCACCCTCACCATCTGCTGCCTCGGCCCTGCTGACCGCGGCACCTACCGCTGCGAGAGCCTGCACGACCGCACGCAGGCCAAGCTCCACGTGGAGCGTGAGTACCAGGCTGGGGATGGGGATGGGGATGGAAGGCAAGGGGGCTGGGGATGGGGACAGGGAGGGTACGCAACTGCTGCAATGGGAGCATGTGGGCAGAGCTGGTTCCAGCATGACCACCCAGCTGGAAGGGGTGGTCAGAGAGGTGAGTGCATGGGCAGGGGTGGGAGTCTGGTACAAACAGCTGGATTTAGACGATCACTCCAGCAAGCACAGACTGGGAAGCCAGGGGCTCTGCAGCAGACCAGACACCTACTCACAGACATGGGTTCCTCACAGCCCGGAAGGTGTCGATCCGGACACCACTGGCAGATGTGGAGACCTTTGAGAAGGAGACAGCCACCTTCCACCTGGAACTGTCTCACCCTGGTGTGACCGGGGTCTGGACACGGGACGGCATCCGGGTGAAGCCCAGCAGTACGTGCCGGATCAGTGCCACAGGCTGCGGGCACAGCCTGACACTGCAGAGGCTTGCACTGGAAGACTCAGGCACTGTCACCTTCACTGCTGACACACTGCGCTGCAGCGCCCACCTGCGTGTGCGGGGTATGGTCCCTGGGGCAGGCTGGTGGGGTGTGTGGCACTGGCGCTGTCTGACCTGCAGCTGTTCTGTACCGGGAGACACCAAGGCTGAGCTGGGCTACCCTGTGCACGTGTCGCCCTGTCCTGGACATGGGTGACAGTGTACTGGCAAGTGTCTCCCTGTCCTCAGGGAGGAGGTGTGAGCTGAGCAGTGGGGACACCCAGCCAGGGTCTGGGTCCAGAGCCAACTGGAACACCACTGATGAGTGCTTGCCCATGAGTAGTTCCACTCTCACCCCATGCTGAAGTGCCCCAGCCACAGCTACTCTTCCCTGCAGCCCCAAGTCCATGCCTGTGTCCTACTAAGCCTTCTTGTCCTGTGTCCCGCCTCCTCAGAGCCTCCAGTCACTATGGTGAGGGTCCCACAAGACCTGGGGGTCCCAGAGACGGGGGTCGCCAGCTTCGAGTGTGAGCTGTCTCGCCCAAATGCAGAGGTGAAATGGTTCAAGGTGAGGACTCACCCTAATCCCCTCCAGCAGCACCCGGCTGTGTCCTCCTCGTTTTGTCCCCTGGCCACTGCCCTCCCTGCCAGGGCTGCAGACAGAGCAGAGGGGCCAAAGCAGTGGCGTGCTGCCTGTTTGCCTCCGTGCAGGATGGACAGGAGCTGCGACCAGGGCCCAACTGCCGCATCTACTCAGCGGGACGGCGCCGCATCCTGCAGCTGAACTGCTGCGAGCTGACCGACACTGGCAGCTACACCTGCGATGCAGGTGACTGCCAGGCCTCCGCCATGCTGCATGTCCAGGGTACGGCCACCCAGCTCCCTGCAGTGTGTACACCCCCAAACCCTACAGTGCCTGCTCCCCTCATCCTTGGCTTCCTGTCCACTACCCACAGAGCGCCTGGTCCACATTGTGCAGGAGCTGCAGGACGTCCAGGTGCGGGAGGGTGACAACGCAGTCTTCACCTGCGAGGTGTCATATGGGGATGTGAAGGGCGAGTGGTTTCGCGACGGGGAGAAAATCAAGGTCTCCAGCACAGTGAAGATACGGCAAGAAGGTGGGGGTGCAGGTGGTTCCACACCTGTTTTGGGGCTGGGAGAAGGCAAATTTAAGCAAGGGGAGTTTGTGTAGACAAAGGGGGGTCCCTGCCCCCCTGCTTACTATGGGTGCGCACTGCTGTCGCCTTGAGCCAGACTCTCCCTCCCCAGGGACCCGGCATTTCCTGCTGTTCTGTGGTGTGCGCCCTGAGGACAAGGGACTCATCCGCTTCACAGCCAGGACAGTCATCTCGGAGGCCAGGCTGCAGGTGGAAGGTACCAGTGCAGGCTGTGACGTCTGGCTGGGCTCCAGCACCAGGGCTGGGGTGTACCAGGTCAGCTCGCAGTGTCCTCATGGAAGCTTGCTCACCCCACGATGCTGATGCCTTGCCCCCACCTACCAGCACTGCCAATCCGGATTGTGAAGCCACTGCGGGACAAGACGGTGCTGGCGAGGCACAAGGCGACACTGGAGTGCACGGTGTCCCATGCCCGGGGCCGGGTGCGCTGGCTCCGTGGGGACACCGAGATCTTTGCCGGTGACAAGTATGAGATCTGCAATCTGGACTGCTACCGTACACTCATCATTCACCGCGTGGGCCCTGAGGACGAGGACTCGTACACCTGTGATGCCTTCGATGACCGCTCCACTGCCAGGCTCCTTGTGGAGGGTGAGTGGCCCCCTAAAGGGGCACCACTGGCAGCTGCCAGTGCTGCTGTGCCTTGCAGTGAAGGGACACCAGAACCTGTGTTCCTGTCCCTCACAGCTTGCAAGAGTCTGAATGCTGGGCTGGAGGGAGCAGGTTGGATACAGGGCCAGGGGTCTGTTCCTTCTTGTCTGGGATACACCTTTTGGGTGCCCCACCCACTCTGGCAATGCCCCAGCTCACTCTGACTCCCCTTGTTCCCACAGGGAGCTAGAAGCCAGGATGCAGTTCTCAGGGCCTGCACGCAGACTGATGGATGCCCCTGCTGAGAGATTGGCTCATGCTCCCCTTGGCATGGACAGACACACAGACACCATCCCCAGCCTTCTCAGGGCTCTGCATTAAACAGCCCTTTTTTCTGACATGGCTTCTTCCACACCAGCAAGCCGGGGTCCCATTAAGAGAAAAGGTGGTGGCACCACTCTACATCCTGCTCAGCATCCCTGGAAGCCCGGCCCTCTGGGCCCCCCCTCACCCCCGCCCCCCGCGCAGCCCTTGCTTTTGCACGCCAGACTCCGAAAGGCTCTTTACTGTGTGGCCGAGGCCTCAGCAGCGTTTGGCACATTTACAAAAGAGACTGAAAAGGGGGATGGCAGCCCAACGCTGCAGGAAGGGGGGTGCCTGGCAGAAACATGCAGTTCCTGGGGCAGCGGGGCCAGCTGGGCTGGGCTGGGGGGGCTCCCAAAGCAGAGGGCTCCCCGGTCCAGTCTCACCACCATCCTGCCTGCCTGGCCATGGGGAAATCCTGGCTCACTCCGTAATAAGTTAATACAAATCACAGCAAGAGAAATATATACAAGGCGTGAGCCTCTGCCCGCAGCAGTGCTCTGGGCAGGGGCTCCTGCCCTGCCCTGCCCCAGGGTCCCCCGGCCACTATAAAAATCCAGTCGCCAGCAAAACAGCGACGGTCTCTGATGCTGCAGGGGTCCCCGCATCCCTGAGGCAGCCCAGCCTTTGCCCAAAGGCTGGAGCCAATGTCCTGTCTCCCATCAAAACATTTTGTGGGGGATGCATCCTGCCAGCGCAGCTCCTGCTGGACAGGCACCAATTGCCAGCATCACCTTGGGAACCACCTGGCCATGGCAGTCTCTGCCCCAGGACCACCCCAGTCCAGCTTGGGAAAAAGGAGTGGCGAGCCGCTCTGGGGTGTAGGGAGGGTGGCTAGGGGCAGGAGGATCTTCTGAGGAGGCAAGTTTTGGGAAGCACTGCCTGGGACCTGCTCTTGGGGACAGGGTTGGGCAGGGCTCACATGCTCAGGGGATTCCCTGCTGGGAAAAGGGCCATGGGACCTGCTCTTTGAGGAAGGGACATAGGGGACAGGCACTTGGGGAGTTGCTGGGGGTGCAATGGGGTGGGGGCAGGCGTGGGGAGCTGCTCTTGGGAAGGGGGGGACTCAAATATGGGGAAACGTTAAGATGCAGGATGAGCGTGCCCGGGCCATAGGGTAACGCACAGCAGTGGGGGCTCGGGGACCCACCACCCCAGCAGAGCCACTCGCACTGCACGTCCATGGGTTCTGGTCCTTGGGCTGAGTCCCTGCCAAAGGGCTTCCCCAGCACCTTTGGGCCCCACAGGCAGCTGGGGCTTCCCCAGACAAGTCCCATGTGTCTCCAAGAAGGGTTTCCATCTGCAGCCCCAAGCCCCATGTGGCCACTTGGGGACGAGGACAAAGCCCTGCCTGTCTCAGGGGTTCTGTCAGAGCAGGCTGGGGTGCTGGTGTTGCTCGAGGTCACTGGGTTGGCTTATACCCTCACAGCAGGGCCAGAGCCTGAGGTGAGGGGCACGGTGGAGCTGCAGTCATAGTCCAGGTCCACCACGGCATGGGAGCTGGCCATGAGGCTGTTCAGCGATGGTCCTGTCTGCCGCTCTCGGAAACTCTGGATGTAGCTCTGTGAGAGAGGAACAGAAAGTGAGGGGGGCTCTGCTCCTGGACCACTCCACCCCACCCAAAATTCTGCTGCAGGCCCTTCCTGGCCTCCCTCAAAAACAGCCCAGTGGAATCCCCAACACTCAGGCCCTCCAGTGGCTGGCCACAGCAGGGAGCACAGCCTTATCCCTCCCCTGGGCATTTTCCACCTTGCCTCCTGCTTGTTTCTGCTATGCCCACAGTGCTCTTGGCGAGCACTTTTCATTTTCTTGCAAAGGCTGAAGTGCTCCATGGCAGGAATGGCCCAGCTTAGCCCTTCTTGAGTTGCTCAGTCCCTGGGACACCCCAGTCTCATCCCTCATGGAGCTCAGATGTTAGCTGGTGCCTGAGCACCTCTCCATGCCCCAGCCCACCCACATGGAGAAGGAATGGCTGTGGAGACTGGGGGAGATCTCTACCCTGGCTGCGGGACTCACGGGGGAGAGCACGTCCCCATCAAAGCGGCGCACAGGGTTGGGCTTGCGGCGGTAAGCAGGCTCGGGGGGGTGGGCTTTGTGCTGGTGGGGTGGTGGGTGGTGGGGTCTCCGCTTCTTCTTCTTCTCCTTTCGGTCTTCCCGTTGCTTGATGCGCATCAGTTGTACACGGCGCTGCTGCCGGCTGATGATCACTGCGGAGCAAAGCGGCTTGTGAGCACTGGGGAGCACATCCAAATGATGCCCGCAGCCAAACCAGCACCAGCTTGTGCAACCAGACCTCCCTTGGGTGGTGTGCCACCACAGAATCCTGAACCCCGTATCTGTCCTTGTGAACCACGTGCTGGAAACATACACCCCAATCCCCAGGTTCCCAGCTCCTACACTCACCCTGTGCCATGCCCATCTGCCCCACTCCCCACACACCTTCTGTATGGGAGTAGCCCTCGGCTGTGACCTTCCACTGGACCAGGACACCCAGCGTGGTGAGGAGCGGCCAGATGCCCAGGATGACCCAGCTGTACCAGCACACGGGGCGAGCAGGGGCCACCTTGATGCGCTCATAGATGTACTGCACCAGGAGGAAGAGCTCGATGAAGTAGTCGACAGTGACAGTCATGATGGCGCTGCCGAAGACGGCGGTGGAGAGGGTGGTGAAGAAGCGCTGCCACTGCAGGGTGAGGACAGCAAAGAGCATCCCCACACCCAAGAGCAGTGCGATGGGGATCCACACCGTTGGTGGGTGGTAGAATTGCTCCATCACCACCAGCGTGGCCACCGCCAGCAGCAGCCCCAGGAGCAGCCCCACCATGAAGAGGCCAACGCTGCGCACCAGCATCGTGACCAGCCCACACAAGACTCCAATGCCCAACCCAATGCCCACTGAGGCCTCCACGCTCAGCTGTGTGTCCAGCACCCGCTCCTTGTAGCACAGCATGAAGATGATGATAGAGCCAAACATCAGCCCTGTCAGGAACATGACAGCCTTGAAGCAGCGGTAGCCTGTGGAGAGACCACCATAGTCAGGCAGTGGATGGCCAGCACCCCCCAGCTCCCCTCTGCCCTCCTCCCCACTTGCCCCAACAGCAGTCGGGCCAGCCTGGCTCACCAAAGAAGCAGTAGATGATGCCAAAAAGGCAGCACATAGCGCACACCACTGAGGGCACCACCTGGTAGCGACGCTCAATTTCCTGCTGGCAGCTGTGCCCCCACTCCTGGCCTGGCTCGTGCGGCAGCAGCTTGAACCGCAGCGTCTGCACAGTTGCAGTCATGGCTCTGGGGACTCCGGGGAGAGGCATCAAAATCTCCATTCCTGCCTCATAGCTCGCCGGCAGAACTGTGTCCCGGCACCCGCCCCACCTGGTGGGACAGAAACAAGGAGAATGGACAAACTGGTGGCATGTGCCCAGCAGCGATCCCACCACTCAGCACCCAGCCACCAGAAATCCTGCTCTGTTGCCCCACTACATGGGTAGGAAGGGAGGGAATGGGGGAACAGCCTCAGCAGTGGGGGTGCAGACTGTCACCCAACATGTGGCTGAAGGGATGTGACGTCCCCAAAGAGCCTGCCTGTATCCCCGGGAGCTTCGTCTCACTTAATAATTTGTCTGTGGCTTCAATTTCCTGCCCATGCCTCTCCGGCACCCTTTCCCTGTTCGATTAACGGGAGGCTTCCACAACTTGGTATTTTCTGCCTGTGAAGTAATTATGCTCAGTAATTAAGTCACCCCTCAGTCTTCTATTTTTATAAGCTAAACAGATTGAGCTCTTTAAGCTTGTACTCCAAGGCATTTTCTCCAATCCTCTAATCATATTTCTGGCTATTTTTCATCTCTGCTCCAGCTCCCACTGTCCTTGTAAAAACAAACTGGGCCTTCACACTAGATCCAGCCCTCCCATGCCAATCCATGGGGCTGGAAGGGCACCAGCTCTAGCTGGCACTGCCCTTTACCCAAGGGCTCACCCGTAATGCTGCGGCTGTGCCGGGATGCTGAGCAAACAGTTACCGGGCCCCCCGCAGCGCCTACACAGACGGAGGGGTCATAATCCCCTGCAAAGACTGATCCAGCTTCAGTTTAAACCTAATTACAGCATCCGTCTGCCTGCTCCCACCTGGAGCCAGTTCCATCACCCCTTCACTCCCCTTGTCCCTTTATAGGCTCAGTTGGTTTAGAATGGGTTTATTGTCACAAATTGTCCCCAGGCCAGCATCACTCCCTCCAAGTGCCAAGTTTATGCGGCCAGTTCAGGACAGCTCACAAAAACAGCGCTTTGGGAAGGAGCTGGGAAGAGGGCAAAGGCTGCAGTCATGGCTTCCTGTTGCCCAGCATCTTGCTGCTACCAGACGGGCTCCATTGGCATCTCATCCCTTTCCAACAACGTCCTTCCTCCCTTTGGCTGGGGAAGGCAACACCAGCCAGGGCAAATCACCCTGGGGAAGCTGAGCACAGAGCCTAATCCCAAGGAAGCAGGCGGGTAGGGAGCAGGCAGCCAAGTGCTGGGCCCCTGCTCGAGCCTCCGGGTGGACGCTAAGCAGGATTGGACTTTACCCGCAGAGCCCAGGAGCGACGCTCCGGCTCTGGAGGGGATGGGCGATGGTGTGTGGAGTGAGAGCAGGGCTCTGCCGGCCCATGGGACCGGGGATGCGGCGTGGAACGGCTGGCCGGCCGGCATGAGGATGGCATGGGACGGCATGGGATGACACGGGATGCCGGGCAGGGCTGCGGGCAGCGGTGCGGGCGGCTCGCGGCGCCCATTGGCGCGGGCACTGTTGCTAGGGGAGCCCAGCGCCTCCTCATTGGCGCCGGGACTTACCCACCTGCTGCCGCCCGCCCCGGGCCCCCCG